>VYZP01000121.1:0-15062 GCA_013400635.1 Hypocryptadius cinnamomeus
TGATAGAAGACTTCAAACTCACATGGGGATGATAAGAAGTGGTAGAGAATAAACAATTCCTTATGTCCATTAGGGAGACACAAAGTATTCATGGGCTTAAACTGCAGCCAGGGAAATCTAGGTTAGACATTAGAAAAACTTAGCAGGGTAAGGAGAAAGAAGCTGTAGAAGAGATTGACTTGGGATTTCGTGGAATTTGTAGCATTGAAGGTCTCTCAGAACAGGTGAGACAAACATCTGTCAGGAATAATTTCAGTCTAGTTAAACCCTCTCTTGGGGCACAGGGAGGGACTAGTTGACCTCTTGATGTTCCTTCCAGGCATAGCATCTGATTATAAATAAAAGTGTGTAGTTAAAGATTGAGTTACAGTGAATGCAACTGGACCAAATCAGTGTTTCCCACTCAGTCTTTCATCTCATGTGTCCTACTGCCTGTTTGCCTAAAAGTTGCCAGGATGAAGCACCTTGCTATTTACATAAAATTAGTGAGAATTTGGATAATGTTCTAAAGCACTATAAAGGTATTGTAATTATGTGCTAAAAATATATTAATAATTTCCTGTATTGTGGCGTTGCCTGGGAGCTGCTGTTAAGGGCCAACAGTTTGTGTTACCTGACTCTCTGCAAACATGGAACAAAACTATGATCTTTGTCACAAAGATCTCTGCTTCACACTTATATTTTTAAGTTTGCATTCCTGCTGAATGGAAAAAAAATAAGAAAAAGAGCATGAGGTTCCAGGTATGAAAGGTTTTGGTCTGTGATCAGAACATTCTGGAGATTACTTCAGTGTCTTCCAGAAAGAGTCTGCCAACATAAAATTCAACCAGTTCAGAGTTTGATTATAATAATCTGATCCTCTCTGAGGAAGACACCCACTTCAAGATAAAACATTTGTGTCCAGGAAGCACTACGTGTTTTTCTTACCACTAATACCATAGTTCATCATAGCCTCATTTCAGTCCAGCCCCAGCTCCTATGAAATTAAGGATTGTTTTGGTTTAATGGATGCCAAGTAGTCCTCACAGACAGCAGGGCTCAAGCAAGTCATAGATCTAACCCCAATACTCTTGATAACCAGGATTCCTTCTACTAATTGTCTGGTTCATCTGAGAGACCACAAATTCACTCCCAGAGACTGAACGACCCTTCTTACCACTGACAGAAGCCACCAAGCCTTCACTGAGGGTGCGGCATGTGAAGCATGTGACAGGCAAGATAAAAACAGGGCTGCATTTAGCTGTGCCTCCCCAGAGACTGCAAAGCATTGCAGCAACAGATTCCCACAGCCAGGCTTGCTAATAACCCCTAGGAGGATTCATGCTGCTACTGCTTCATTTTTCCTTCTCTGACGATGGAGTTTTCCCCCGTGAGAACAAATGTGGTGCCAGCTAGGAACAAATCCTCCTGGACTTTTCCTGGTAAGCTTTAATGAAGTTGAGTGACGGACCGAGCCTGACATGAGGTCTCTACAGCCTGAGCTTTGCATGTCCACACCCTGTGCAGTATCTAGACAGCCTGCCTTCAGCTATGTCCAAGAGTTGTCCACACATGCTGTGCCATGCCCTTTGTTTCCCCACACTCCTGGCCCTCTGAGACCTCTTCTGACTCTCCCAGACCACACACCCTCATCTGGTCTGAATGGTGCCAAGACCATGAGGTAGACAGGTCCTCCTGGAAACCAGGCACAAGCTGGGGGCTTTCACCTTCTTCCCAAAGTCCTGCAACTACTGGGAGACCCTAGTGCCTGCCAGGCACTAAAGTGATTGCTCTTCTCTCTCATTCACAAGCTGTAAGTTGTTCTTACAGCTCTTTTCTGAATACACATCTCCTGACACCTCCCCATTTCATTCTCATTTCCCCATAAATTTCTTCCTCACTTTCACCAAGCAAGTCACTTGCAAGTCCATGCAGAGAACAAGCAGGCAAGGAGAGAAAGTTCTCTGTGCATGGTGGGACAAAGGGGCATTTTTCTAAGCCATACTCATGATTGCATACAGACCAACTTCTGCTTCATATCTATTGAATGTTCTGATGAATTCTCCTTCCTTTTCTCTGACTTCTCACACCCAAAACTTTTTTTATATCTCATTTTCTTATCCCTTAAACTACCCCCTCTGCTTCAACAGAAACCCTTTGGGAATGCTTGTTCAGAGCCTGGACCACTGACATTTATGTGGGAGGTGAAATGAACCAAAACTTCCCACTAACTCAGAAATTCACACCATTTCTAAAATGGTGCTTTGGGTTACATGCAAATTATTCCAAAATATGCAAATTTGGATCTTAGAACAACTCAATATGATCTCACGTTCACAAATGCATCATCCCATTGCAAGGGACACTGGCCAGATATATCAAGCACAGTTAATACTGGCATAAATTACTAAATGTGGCTGCAGCTCAATCATAGTCACCTAGTGTACAGAACTTCACTGCCACCAAGCCATACAGAGAAATATTTTCTCTCTCAGCCATTGAAACTCATGGCACAGAGGAGGTATCTTCTCTGAAAGGCCGGCAAACTTATGTTCAGAGATCACAGAAAGGAAGCTGATGAATTTTTTATGCATGCTAATGGAAGACTGTAATGGCATCCTGCATGGAGAAGACAGCAGCCTGGGCATTGGAGACAGCAGTGGTCCAGGATACAAGAAGCAGATTGCCAGCCCTTGATAAGAAGTACAGAAAGGTGGGGAGGATTATTTGCCTGAAGCCTTCCCCTTTCTTCTTCCCTGACACAGTTGGAGAATCACCAAACATATCCTACCCTTTCCCACTTCCTCTCCTTGGTCAAAAGGATGATGACCAGCTTGGGATGCATCTGGTAGCCGTCCTCACTGAATGACAAATTCCTGCCTTCAAAGGTGACATTGATCAGGTACCTGTGGGAGAGAGAAGAGAGCAAGGAGAACATTAATGCTTGGAAACCAAACCCAAAACGAGTCTCTGCCTCCCCTCTTCAGCTCACACCAGGAGGGAAGAAACACAGTGCAAAACAATGGAAAAATCTTAGAGGAAGGGAGTTAGAAAAACAGGACAATTAGTCCAGAAATTGGGATAACCAGGCAAGGCAGGGCAATTGCCCCCATTTTGTGACTGGGATAGGAAAGTGATGTACTGTGTTGGCTCTCAAAGAACTCCTAAAAGCCTGTCTAAGAGTCACACACACATGTATGCCCACAGTCTGTCCCTGGTTTTCCTCTGCCTCAAAGGGCAGAGGGATCCTTAGCAATCAGATGTTCACACACTCCACAGCCTACACTTCACTCACTCTCCAGAGGGGATTTTGCATGCCACTTGAGGACAGTGATGGGCAACAGATGGGTGAAGCAGTGGAGACAGCCTCCCCCCAGCCCAAATATCGAGGCAATGACTCGGGAAGCAGTGGAGACCAGAGGAAGGAGCAGCACACCTGCAAGAAGCTCTATCCCTATCAGAGCCAGCACGCCTCATGGGGCCCAGAGTGATCCTGTGAAAGAGCTTAGGAATAGGGATAAGGATGTTGAAAGAGCCCAGTGACCTAAGGACAGAGTCGAGCCTTACACCCAGTAAAATCAAACTAAAGGGTGATCAGCCCTGCAGCCAACATCAGCGATTCTCTTTGTCTGGAAAGGTCCCATCACTCCTGCAGAAGGCACTCCCTGTTGGGGCATTTCATGTCAGCTGTACAAATGGACAGTTAAACAGTCCAGGCTTCAATCTCATGTCTTCTAAAACCTCCTTACTCGGCTCTGGCAATAGGAAGGGCCTTTAAGTGGACTGAGATTACAGCTACACTCATTTCAAGGCCTTGTTGCATTGTAAAAGCATGTTAAAGGGGTGCTGCTGTAAATAAGAATCAGGTCTATTGTTTTCTTAACTGTCAGACCATCTAGAAATACACTGTAGGGAAGAGGAGGTAAATACACATTTCACAGTTCAGTGGTTTATATGACATCGCCATGGCACTCTGACAGTTTACCCTGTTCATATATTTCACTTCAATTCACAATCCTGTTGCATGAAGTAGATTTTACCTTTGTAAATCTGCTCTAGCACCAGTAGCATCACATCACCATGAGAGGCAGAGGTGACCAAGCTGCCTGCAGGGCTGGCCCCTGGACTCTGCACTCCCCTACTTTGCACAGTTCTATAAATTACACAATCAACATTTCTATTACAGACATGAGAGGTTTTCTATTCTATTACACCATGACATCAGGAAACATTTCCTAATATTCAGCTTCAATTTGTCCCTTATAAACTCAATTTGAACCAATTTCAAGAAAATAAATAAGAAGGGAAAAAAAATATGTTCTTTTGGTGGGTTCATGCTTTCCTACTATCTGCACAAAGAGACCTCCCTGCTAATCTAATGAAATCATCGTATCAGGGAAACTTCTTCAAACAAATAAAAAAGCAAGTCATTATTTCAGTTTTTTCCTTTTTCAAACTTTTTTGTTTTAACTCCATTAATCAACCAAACTCATCTACTAACTCCCCATTGCCAAGTGCAATCAGCAATTATGTTTATTTCTAAAGGAAATTCCACACTTGCTCCATGTTGTGACCTTCAAGGGACGTGTTCAGCATTGGAAATACAGCCATAAGGGAGCCCAGCATGAAACATCTGCAACAGGACAATTTTCAAAGGCAGACTACTGGTTATTTTCCAAAAACCAAAGCCATTTGGAACCCAAACATCGAGCGAACCCCAAAACATCCTCCGCCTGGAAAATCTTAGCCATGCAATTGTTTGTAATGGCATAAAACATCCCATGTCAGGACCACACATGCTCCTTTTCTGGCTTTTTTTTCCCCAGCTGTGTGAATTTTTCTGGTACTGAGGAATGCCAGGCACGGACCATTGCCAGGTATGCAAACCCTACAAGACCTAGTTAAGGCTCTGGTGGTGGTGGGAGGGATCTTCCAGTGGACCAAGATTACAACTTCATGACTTCTCTGCATTGGCCACCAGAGTAAGGACAAATAAGATGAGAATGACATTAGCCTGATGGGAGTTGCAGCTTTAAATTTCAGTAATGAGGAAGCAATGCCAACACCTAATTAAACAAACACCAATATTAAACCATTCTCAATAGTCTTTCTCCTCACACCCAAGAACGATTCCACTACAGGAATCTCCCTTGCACAGCTTGACAAGAAGAGTTCACAGAAACCTGCACAGATATGAGACAAGAGGGTGTCATTTATGCTCATTTTCACTGGAAAGATTAGAACCTCTAATAATAATGAAGGCGGGATCATCAATGACTCCAATCCTTGGAGCTGCCTTGAGATTTACACTTAAAGCAGTACTAAAATCCCTTGCTTCGCACCTTAATGACTGAAATTAGTCTCCAAATTTGGCAATACAACTCTTCAGAGTGTTTTCTCTCCAACCCATTAGCAATATGTTTACAAAAGTTTGCAGTAGAAGTGCAGAAGAAGTGGCAGCCCCCCTCAGCTTTCCCTGCTCTCTTGTACCTGTGCTGCCAGCTAACACAGGGATGCGGGGCGAGAGCAGCTCACAGAGAGCTGCAGGGCTTGCTCGGGTGCACTGAGCCTATGTGACAAAGCATCAGGGCTTGAAGGACTCCCAGGCAGGCCGAGTCAGCAGCATGCTGCAAGGCAGCCACACTCGAGTGGCTCTGCCCTCCATCATTACTGCAGCAGCAGTCATCCCCTTCAGGAGCACTGCTGCCCTGGTACACCAGCACCACTGCTGCCTGCTCTGGCCAGGGGGATTTGGTTCCTCCCTACAGCCTACGCACACTCCAGTCCCTAAGCAGGCAAGCAGGGGGCTGAGAGACTCCCTGACATGTCTGAACTGAGCCACCAGACGTAACAGGGGCACAACATGAGGGCAAGCAGGTTGTGCATGCAGGTGACATTAACCAGGAGGAAACTGCGTCTGTAAAAATCTTAATCCCTGCATGTTTGGCACTCAAGGGTGGAGAGAGTAAGAGAAAGAGAAAGGGGGCATGGTGGGGGCTGACACAGACAATGTAATTTAATTTGCTAGAAGCACCTTTCAGCAAAAGATTTTGCTTATGTGGCAATTTCTGGAACTACTTGATGCAAGCACAGAAGGGTTGAGCCCTTCACCAGCCCAGTGGCGATGCAGCGGATGCAATGCCCGAATTCAGAGGGGTGAGAGCAAAACATACACAGCCTGTGGAAACAGGCTGACACCGTGAGCCCTGTGGTATGGACAAGCAGGCAGGAGCAAAGGGGCATGCCCTTGGGCACAAAGCAAATTAGACCCAGGGGGACCTAAGCCCCATCCTGGGCTCTGAGGTGACATCACCCGTCCTAGACGTAAATCTGTCAGCCCCGCAAGTTAAAGGAGAGTGTTTTAAGGCATAGCAAATAGAGCATTAAAACGAAATTAGATGGCCAATTTAGGACCAGCAGAGAGATGATGGCATTTTAAATGGTTTCAGCCGTGATGGAGAAAGCCTGGAGAGGCAGATGGTGGGTGCAAAGGGCTTGAGGGAACACAGAAAAGGTACTAGCCAAATTTTTTTCTGCCCCAGAGACAGGTGTGAAGGTGACACATTTGAAATCAGCACTAGCCACTCCTACTTCTGCCTCCAGTGCCTTGCTTGGAATCAGCTCCTCCTAAGCCTGCTGACTGGAGGGGCAAATTTGGACATTGCATCGGTTCCCTCCATCACATTTCCCTGCCTCACATGTGTGCAGCACACACACAAACACACACCCTCCCCTGCGTCCTGTCAGTGCTTGTTATGCTTCAGTGAGACAAGCAGTCTGTCTGAAATGGCGTGATTATCCTTCCATCGATCGCTTCCCTGAATAAGACAGACCATATAAATAAAACAGCCTCTCCACAGTCAGCACTGGGGAGTCATCTCAGAAGCCCAGCACACAAGGGAAAAACAAGGTGTAGGTGGAGGGTGGGGAAGGAAAAGCTGTGGGATACCTTTTACCTTTGGAGGGTAAAAGGCAGGTGGAATGTGATGCAGGATAAAGGGATGGGGATGCATACCACCATCATCCTGTCTGGAATCTCTCTGTAATGGGAAACACTGAGGCAAATCATAATAGCAGTGAGATAAAAGCAGTGAAAGGCCTTTACTCTACAGAATCTGCATGGTGAAATAGCCTTTTCTCCCCCTAGAGACAGTGTTAAAAATTCACGAGTCTGAGATATCAGGGAACAGACCCACTTCATGCCCAGGAAGGAGCAAAAAAGCAAAAGCATGTTACTGCATTTTAGTAGAAGTGCCCATAGCTCCAAACCATGTTCCCTCTCTCAGCACCAGCAAGACCAACCCAGCCTTGCCTGATGCAAACAACCGGGGCACAGTACATCAATCCTGCCCTGCAGCAGGGTCCTGCCCATCCTCACACCTGCTCCTGAACAAGGATGGACAGACAAAAGGATGGGTGGACTCAAAGGACAGGGAAAAGGGAGTCTAGGACCAGTATATTGATCTACAAATGGGAATTCTGACCTTTAAGGGGCAAGTGATTGACAGATAAAAGACTTTACCAGCAGTAACTATGCTATTAATGCCTTCATCTGAGTGACTGAAGTAGTGTTTATTTTTATAATGAGAAAACCACAACTGATCCCTTTCACTTCTGACTTATACCTCCATTCTCCAAACCCATGGAAGGCTTAAAATAATACAGATATTATTTCTCTATACCATTGTTCAAAATTTCTGTGGCTGCCTCTGCCTCAGAGCACAGCCAACTCAGACACAAGAGCCATCCAGACCCAGCTGTGCGTGCATGAGTTCTCTTGAGGTAAGACAGGCTCCACAGGATATCAAACCCAATTGTTCACCCCAAAAAAAGGCAAAAACAGGCTGTGCCTGGACCTTTGATCAAATTTCGCCATGGAATCTGTTCTGAAAACGCTGATGCTGGCTGAGCCTTTCAGAGGTTCTCTCACTGCTCACTGCTCTGCACTGTCCCTTACGCGGCTGCGCTGTCAGTGGCTCATGGAGTTGTGAAAGGTGGGCACATCTGGCTGCATCTGTGTAACATCTGTCTGGTGTCAGGTACGATTTACAGCGAAAGGATTCATGCAAAGGGCACGAGTGCAGCTGATTTTATGTAACAAGAGTCTATTATGAAGAACAAAACCAAAACAAATTAGAAAAAAAAGTAGAAGCAACCATTGACTAGGAAAATTGAATCTTAAGGGAACGGTATTTCACTCTTCTGCATTTATTTCTTTCTCTTTCACTGTCAGTGGTACCACTGAATATGGGGAGATGCACTGTAAGAAAGAAAGAGTAGAAAAGAGTGCTATCAAATGCCAAATTGTACAGGCATCCTGCAGCAGAAGATCTGCCCAGACTACAGCCTAAATTATTTCTGGGAATCAATCTGACCAGTAGCCTTAGAGAAATGGTCAGAGCTCAAGATTGTTTTCATTAAGCAAAAAGATTTGGAGATCATCTAGATTAGGAAATATCCCTCAGGCTAAAAGATAACAGAGATGTAAGAGATTGATTTGGTTTGTCTCTGCTGTCCACACCTTTTTAGAAGACAAGAGGGCAGCTACTGGGCTGCAATAAATCAGTGATATTCATCTGACATCAATGGAGTGATACTGGTCAATCCACTGAGACTGGCCCCTCACCTCTAGGAAGATTAATTTTTTTGGTGTTTGATCCTGACCTCTGAAATAACCATTTCTGGTGGAAGACAAATTTCTACTGAACCATCCTTGCTGTTTCTCCAACATATTTAGCAAAGTTGCTTTGAAAACAATATGTATGTGTGCTGAGCCTTCCAAGTGAAAGCTCCTATGTACAGTGCAAGGATCAATCTTTTCCATCAATCCCTCTCTTTATATTTAAAAAAAAAAAAAAAAGTGCTTCCACTTTGTTTCCCATTTCTTCTATTTATCTACCATGAATCTGTCATTTCACAAAGACTCTGAGATGACAGCTCCTGGGGACTGAGGATATATCTATCCTTGGAGGATGCAGGGAGCCACAGCAATGGCAGGGCTGCTTTCCTACACGCCTTGCTTGATCCTAATGAGACGAGAATGAGAAGCAAAGCTCACTTTCCACAGTGTGTGCAGCCCCAGCCTCCCTCCTGAGAACGAAAGGGGAAACTCATCATTGCACCACAGGGTTTTGCCTCACAGACAGGTATCCATCAGGAAGCAGACAGGGTGGGGGAGTCATTGTGCAGGGTCACTGAACTACCCCTCAAAAGGGAACACGGGTTCCAACCTGGGGCAGACATGACAGTAATGACACCTAGGTGGAAGGCTGTTGTGCAAGCTTCAGAGTTTTCACAATAAATTCTTCCTCTGTCTACATATTGTCTTCCAGGACCTGATCCCATTTGCTTTTCATCCTATGCAGTCACTAAAGGGGAAAGAGGTGCCATTCAGGCCTAGTGGCATTTCACACTCCCTCTGCCAGGGTGCTGCTGACAGTACCAAAGCCAGCCTGTATGTGACTTGTAGGATAAACAAATATACAATAGGATAATGTAACCTGTTCATGGGGAGAAAGATAAATCTTGATTTTGCCCCATGTGCTATGCTGGTCACAGCAATATCTTGAAATTTCAACCAAAGACAATTATTTCTCACAGACATCCCAACTAACCTATTTTCACAAATGCCATAGCCATGAAAAATTATTAGGCAAAACCACTTTTTAAATGGGATAAGAATGTAGCTACAATATTTTCTCATGAAGAATTCAACATTTTTTTAGAAAGGAAAAAGAAACATAAGATCTGAAAACTGTAGTAATTTTGGGCAGAAGATGAAGCTTCTGGTACCGTCATGCTCCCACACAGCCTGGTCTGTTTTGTGACACCTTCTGCCCTTTCCTCTGTGGAAAAGAGTCCCAATTAAAACACATCTGTGATGTGCCACATGGAAAGAATCCTACAAGAAAGAGAATCACCTCAACAGGGGAAGGAATATCACTGAAGATTTAGTTCAAGCTTTGTGAAGGAGAAATTGGAATACAAAATTCCCATGCTCCTAATCACAAGAGACAGCATATGGCATTTCCATGTCAAAATATTCCCTTTTAAACCCAAAATTCTTGATTTACAAATTCTGATTTCTTCTAAATTTATCCATTTTTTGTCCTTTTTTTCCCCCCCAGGAAAATGACACAGTCCTAAGTAGCTAGGGAATATACCTCTACGTCTTCTGGCCCCATTGGAAATAAAATAGAAAATAAGGAAAAGTGTTCTAAGAGCATAGTCTGTTAAAGCTGGAGCTATCTATAAATGTCATAGGAAATCAGTCTATTCTCAGAAAGGTTTTTTGAGCCAGAAAAGCTTTGATAAAAACAAATATACTTCTGAACTGACTCACCAAACCTTTAAGTAACAGAAAATAGCTAATAGAAAATTAGCTTTAAGGTCAAAATTGTTACAGTCACTGCATAAAATAAAAACGAAATGTTCAGTCCAAAATTGGATCAACCTGGAAAGCTTTACAGAGTTATTAAATTCCTGCCAATTACTTTTTTAAAGTATTATTTTTTTACTGCTACACCTTTACATCTTTCCTTATTCATTAGGTACAGATAACATATCACTTTTCCCCAAAGCAAAAATAGTTTTCAAGGGATTTCTTCCATATGAAAGGACTAAAAATCAGCTTACATGGGGCAGCAAAAGCATGGAAAATTACATTTGTCAGAACAGCCAACAATGGGTCATAATTATGTCTTGGCACAAACTAACAGGTCACTGATGAAAGCCATACCACTAGAATAAGGCAAAGACTGAAAGGTTAGGAGATGTCCTTCAGATCTGTTTATCTGTCTTAAGGCATAGTCATGCAATCATTGATAGGAGAAGCAGTCACAGAACAGAAGTCAAACGAGGCTCTTCAGTGATTTTTCACCCAGGATGATGTCTTTCAAGCTCTGTCAATTTGAAGAGCTGTAAAAAAATATTCCAGTTGAACTATTGTCCCTATGCAGTGAATGTAATCCCGCTGAGAGCAGCCTTACTTTTCTTAATAATTTTTGTACATCCCCTTGAAATCTCACATGGCTGTGGACCACGGCTGAAAAAATCTGGCCGAGCAGATGTGCATGTCAACGACCTCTTTGGCCTTCTGAAGGTGGCTGGTATGCTGGTGTGCAGCCAGCCATCAGGGCTTCTCACTATTTACCCAGAGCTCATTCCAGTTTCTGTCCTGGGAGTCAAGACCAGCAAACAGGTGAACACGTCAGTTTTCTGATGGAGCTTTCAGAACATTTTTGCCTGTGGAAAACCACTCAAATCTGCCAGAAAGATCCATCTCACTGACAGAAGCCAGGCAAGGCTAAATCAGTTGGAGACTGAAATAAATCCTTTTATTGTATTCTCAGAAAAAGCAAACTAGCTCAACTTTTTTGACCCAAGAAGAAACCACCAGTGATTTTGGGGTTATTCAAGTTTATCAAGCATCGAAGGCATTCGCACATTTGTAAGGGGCAATGAATTCACAGTGTTGGCAGGAGCAGAGTCACGCCTGCAAGGAGACTCACTCCAAAAAGTGTGACTGGATTTTCTTGGGTCTGTAGCAGTTTGGCCAAGCTGGCACCCTACCACTTTCTTCCCTATAACATTTCCAAGGGGAAATCGATTCAAAAAATAAACAAATAATCACTCCTGTCAGTAACTGGGAAGGGAGGGTCTGGAGGTTGCTCTTCCTTCGCCGGAGGAGCCACTCTCCCTCTGCTGCTGTTCCCTCTCCTTTCTCCCTCTTTCTCTCCCTCTGTGGGTTGATGTTTCCATGGAAACGTGTTCTTTACTGCCGCTGAAATTACATTGCATTTAAAGCATTAACCCTTCCTTGGGCTGAGGAAAGTCTCAGAACTATTAGGATTCATTTTTTTAAATTATTTTTCCCATTTCCATTAAGCTTTCTTGTGATTTTTTTTTTTTCCTGTAGCATTAGGAAAACCTCTTTCTTTCAAGAAGGCCTCCCATCTAGCATTTGTCTGACAAGGGGCACAGGATGCATCACCAGTGGGGTAGTGCCTAAATTAAGATTTCTTAATTCCCTTTTTTTTCCTACATGAAACCCTTAACGCATTTCTTTCCACACTAGGTGCAAAGAGGGAAAATCCTGCAGTAGCAAATAAAATGAAGAGTAAGATAGAAGGAGAAGCAAGAAAGCCACAAGCTGGCACATGTGAAGAACACAGCTTTGGTTAATACCAGAGCTCAAATCCTTGTAGTCACGCACTGATCAGCATCTTCTTCATTACAAAGTGCCATAATCACAGACCTCACCACTCCTCCTCGAGCCTGCCTCCTCTTCCTCTTCACAATCCTGTCTGTAATTAGTCATCCTTGTCCTCACTTGTAGTTAGCATTTCAACAACACTTGGTGCAATTAGTAGCCTCCTCACCATCAGCACCTTCCATGTGCCGCTGCTTCTCCACTCAATCTGCCATGTCTGCCATCCTTCCCTTTGGCTCTCTGCTGGCATCCGCCACTTCCATCAGCACTTCCAACACAGCCATTGCTGTTACATTGCTGCCTTCACTGCAGCCAGCTCAAGTGCACCACTGGTACTTTCTCTGCTCTGACAGCAAGGTTCTAAAAGTCAAGAAATCCCCATTTGGGTGCTCCTCGGACCCCAGGTCCCAGGTCAAAAATTACCCTGCAAATCCTCAGCCCCCAGCCTTTGCTTATACCCACCCTAGTCACAGCAATAACACCTCTGTGCTCTTCTTCCACTGGCACCATCCCTTTTTCAAACACTGGGAAAATACAAAACAGAGATAAATACCAAGAAGTTCCTTCCAGTTTTTCACATGGTTTCCTACACTCAGGCATGCCTCCTTTCTGTCCCAAAGTCCCATGTCCTGACAGCTTGCAAACTGCTTCTGTTAATTCCACCTGTATAGCTGCAGAGTCCATATTCCCTTGCACCATCTATTTTGGGTTTCCCAACATACACTTCAAGCCTATCTCACCATTCTCAACTCTTGCCCCAAAAGCCAGGGTGTGAAGAATCCTGCTTTGAGCTGGGTGCATATGTAGTGCCGTGAGGATGGATCAGTGTGGGAGGAAGATGCTATTCTGAAATGAATGATAAATATGGATAATAAACCCAACCTAAGTCTTTTATGCCTGTCTCTAGTGGGTTCCCAATATGGGAGATAGAAATATCATGGGTACATTTTGAACACAGCTGGGAACACTGCCAAAGTCCTACTCAGAGTTCACACATTTACATCATTTATATCATATCCGACTTGTGCCTTGTATTATTAACTTTGTAGAGTGTTTTGTGATGTAGTTTGTAGTCCAGGCTCTGTTAAATCAACTTACATGCCTCTCTCTCTCTTCCTTTTGGTAAAAGAGAGAGAGAGATCTGGGGCTACACAAGGTCTTGCTAAGCACAAGGAAGGTGACTGGTTTGCTGATATGATCAGCGCACGCCTACGTTCTCATATAGTGCTCTGGAAAATCTTTTGGGATCCATCCCTGAGGTCTGACAGGGGCAAAAAGAAGGGAAATATTGCATTCTGGTCAATAATTCAACTCCTAGATCAGATTGGTAGTGATTGAGTAATTTTTCCAATTGCTGGTAAGGGTTCAGAAGCCTCTGTGAAACACAGAGATGGGGTCCACCTGATAGGTGCCCAACACACCACTGCAACTTCTCAGGCTTCCTCCTCAGCAATGTTGGAGAAGCGTTTGAAAATGGAAGTAGACAAACAACCTAGGGCATGGAACTGAAGAAATTATGTTTGTCTAGAACAGAGTAAAGGCATATTGCCAAGGGAAAAGGTAGAGTTCTGCTGACAGATCAGGCTTTTTGCAAGCATTGCTGAGAGATCAGACTTTTTGCTTTCTGTGCAGCAGACCACATTCTGTGGCAGTTGGAAATCCATCACCTTCCAGGGATTAATTCAAAAGAAGAGGCTCTAAAATGACCTAGCACCATGACTTTATGGTTTTGTAAATCAACAGTTTTTCTAACAATCTGAAAAGACTCAATGTTATACTCCATCCCCTACTCCACATGTCCAGGCCAGACTCCATGACTATTATGGCATCTGAAGTCAGGTGAGGAGCAAGTGACTCAGATGCCTGGTACACATAGACAATGGGAAGAGGTAACCATGATGAGTAGATAAGGAGACAGTAGCAGGCCACCTGAACGTAGCCATTTATATAAAAATGAAACAGAGCATGCATCCTCACTGTTTCCTGAAGCAAGAGTCAACTTCAGCCCATGTTGCTTCATTTCCAATGAAATAAATGTGCCATTTTATTCTAGAGTTGCATTTGATCTTGAATTACTTCTCTGCTTCTTCTCTGAGAAAGGTCACTTTAAAGAAGCCTCAGGCATGATACTAACATTGCATCCAATAAAAGACTCTCAGGAGGTCTGAAATAAGTACAAGGTCCAAATTTGGGATATATTATCTGAACCTTATTCCTTCTCCCTCCTGAAAGTCAGAGTTGGAAATCTGACAAGAATATTTCTTTGCTCAGGAGGCTTACAGGACTCCTTGGTCCTAGAAATACTGTGGAAACAGTTTTCCAGCAAGCATCTCAGCATTCCAGGCCACAGTGTCCACAGTGGGAAATCTGAACACAGAATGGATGAAAACAAGTGTCCCGGAAGTGAGACCAGAATATTTCCGTGGAAAGCACATCAGAGGGTCAAGCTCCACATCTATTACCATACCTCAGCTCCCTCCAGTTCAACCAGCTCTCAGAAATTTAACTATTTTCACCTTTAACTGGTACTGAAGCTAACTAAACATAACCCACAAATCTCATACACAAGTCCTGATAGATGTGGACATACCCTGAAAGCTTGGGAATCAGCCTGAGCACCAGGTAGAATAACGTGGGCTATCGTTCTGGTCTCATTCAGTACCTTCAGCTGCATCATTCCCACAGCTCTTGCTATGCACATATTGTGGCAGTGTATGAGTTGTCTGCACCCTCTTCTGTTGGCAGCAGTCACTAAAACCACTCCAGAAAAAGCAGCCTCCAGAGGAGGCACCTTTCAGAAATCTCTCACTCCTCCTTTTTCTCCAGCATGTCTTGGGTGCTTAGACATCATTGACTCAGATGCCAAATGACA
>VYZP01000121.1:15550-27636 GCA_013400635.1 Hypocryptadius cinnamomeus
CTTGGAGTGCAGGCAACTCAGTGAAATGAACAACCATTCACACCCTTTTGTACACTGTATTTTGTCAGAAGCTTTTTGGTGCCGTAAGAAATGGTCAAAGACAGAGTTTGGAGAAAGAACTTTAAAAGGGCTGGCAAATTCTACGAACCCTTGCTAGTATTTATAGTTGCACCCCTAGCATGGTAAGGGATGGATGAGTCGTTTCAGGCTGCAGACGGCTGCAGACGGCAGGAAGGAATTGACTCCTACTCCAACCACACAACTGGCTAAGCAAATTGTGGAGGAAGATTCCCTTCTCCTGAAGCATCTGTTATCACCCATCTGATTGCACAATGAATCAGTAGTATGAGGACAGGCTGCTGTGAAGGTGGGGGAAGAGGGAAAGAGAGATTGCAAATCAGGCAGTTATAAAGCAAGGAGATGCCAGTTTCCACCTCATCACAGAAAAGGACACGGACCAAACAGAAAGGGGCTGGCTTACATGTTTTTAAGTTATGTGTTTGGATTACTACTGACAGTATAGCACCAATGAAGTAGCTTAACTTTTATTGCAACAGCAGCTTGGTCTTCCCACATATATTTCAGAGCTGGGGATCCCAAACTGCTCTATGCTCTGATCATTCATCCCTCTAAATGATCTGCACTGATGAAATAATGCAACCAGCCTGCAGACAATGCTCAAACAGAAGAAAAAATCCTTGCCCCTGTGCTCTGAGCCCAATCACAGCTCTGCTGGACCACCAAATGATTCATCTGCACTGCTCTGCTTATTACCAAGATTGGAGCCCAAGCCCAGGCCTCCAGACCACTTCTAAGAATATCTAGTCACATTATATGGGATAAAGAAAATGAGCATGGACAGTGGCAGAACTTTTCTCAACTTCCCTCATGAGGGAAGAACAGCTGACTGACTCTTCCGAGCTTCATAACCTCCTATGTGTCTGATGCAAATATACCACAATAATGCCTTCATAATCTCATCATCAGGCTGAAAATTAGTGAAAAATCACTAATGGGTCAAACTCTTACTTCAACTGTTGTTGGGACAGGAGAAAGGCATGGGGGCTCCCACTAGATGAGAAAACACTGTGAACCCTACCCAAAGGGCAGCAAAGGTGCATCTTAGCCTCAGACAAAGGTGACGGGAGGACAATGCACAGCCCAGAGCCCACTATGCATACAACAACTAACTGTGCACCAATAAAAGGAACCAATATCCAGTATTTTATTTCTGAATTCACTGTTACAATTACTCTTCAGGAATACTCTGTAATATTGGATGCACAGGTCAAAAGGGACAGATTTATTTCTTGTGGCCTGAAGTCTGGTTTCAGAGACCTTCCACGTTTGAGCTCAGCAGGGGCTCCCAGCCAGCTCACTCCCAGTTATTTACCAATAAAATAACTCAGTGGCAGTACCAAACAGGAGCCTGCCCCTAGAAGCCAGACTCCTATCAGCTACTTTGTGCCTGGCACTGAATTTCTTATCCCTGTATCCCTTGCACCTGCACCTGACTCTAGAGAAATGGACAGGCTATTAAATATGGACTGGTATCACTTACAAGAGCTTTGCCGGCCCATCTGTGAAATTGCTCTGTGTCTCTTGAAGGCGTGCGCAAGAGATGTTCTCTCCCCCTCCCTCATCCTCCACTGATGGATTGGGTCTGTCAGCTTGTCAGCTCTCATTGGGCACTGTTTGACATCAGTCCACATTGGGGCAGTGAAAATCTGTTTGCAGTCAGCTCTTCCAATAGCTCCTGTGAAAGAGGGGAGGCTGACCCACTCCAAAACATGCTGCCTCAGCTGGCGTCCAAACAGCCACATATGATAATGGTGATAGAAAACAGCTTGAGAGAGGGTGGCAAAGCTACAGGATTCTTTGGGGTCTGTTGGGCAGGTCAAGGAGAACACTGAGTGCTGGGGTAGGGCCCTCATGACTCCTGAATCCCATGCACAAACATTGCCACCAAGACCAGTAGTCAGTGACTGAAAAAGAGGAAGTTTACACAGCTGAGGTTGTGCAGGGACGCAGCTCAGTGGAGTGGGCCCTGGAATAATGTTCTGAGCATCCCTGGCCTCTCAACTTGCAAATGTCATCTGTCAATCCTAGACTCAGTCCTTCCGGAGCAGTTCTGACAGGGGTAGCTGAGAAGGGACATCAGAGGCAAGCTAGGCTTGCAGAGCCTCCAGAGGGTCAATTGCCATGGTACATCAAGTAGCCAGTCATTCAAAACAGAGTTTCTTAACCCTGCTTTCTTAATGTCTAGAAAATTCAAACCGTTTGATATATCTGAAAATCCTCCTCGGAGTCTTTACAGAAAGCCAGAATCACGGCTCCTGTGGCTAATCACAGTGCCTTAGAACGAGAACATGAAACCATTAGGAACACTGAAGCTTCCATTATGCCCCCTTCAATTCATTTTATTTTGACATGGGAAAAGTCATGTGAGAAATACGAGTTTCTAGGAAGAAGCTGAGGTGCTACGATGGGTAGCTGAGAGACTACCCATGGCAAAGGGAGCCATTTTGATAGAAAAAAATAAAGCAAACTGTACTGCAAAATTCACATATAGGTCCAGTTTCAGCTTTGCAGTTCCACTTCCAGCTGCAAGCCCTCATTTAGCTCTCTGAAATTGTAAAGGCTTTGACCCCATTTGTTAGTGCAGCCCTTGACTGGCAAAACACTTCTACAGATGAGCTCTTCAAATTGCCATTTTTTGCTCTCCTGCAAAGTAAGATTTGTTTAGGCCATGAAAGAAGAAACACTTGATTGGATTTCAGTGCCTAGACAACAATATTCCAGATACTGCCCAATCCCACCATGCCACGCACTGTGAGACAAGCAAATAAAACACACCTCAGGATGAAAATATCACTACAGCCAACAGGATTTTAGGAGTTACAGAGAAATTCAGGTTAGAAAGGACCTCTGCAGGTAACCTGGCACAGCCCTCCACTCAAAAGAGGGACAGCTTATGTAATCTTTTTCCATCCATTTTTCAATGAAGCAACCAAACATCCAACTATGATCATTAGCTTACTTGCCACCTATTGTTTCATGTCACAGTAACCCACTCTTACACACCCAAATGACACAGAGAGCTTTTAAGCTCCATCTTCAAAAAATAAACAATAGGTCTCTTCAGTTACTCTAACAAATAGCATAATAAGAAAGAGCTGAACAAAACCACTAAAGCATTCTGCAGTTAGGTATGATGGGTAAAGAGCAGGAAGAAGGTTCAAGCAAGAGAGGAAAGAATGAAGGGGAAAAAAAGTGACTGTAGAATGGTTGGATGGAGAGGTGGAGTGTAGTGCCATGAGGAACCTTTGGATCTGTGACAGAAGTATAGCGAAATATAAAAAATTTCACAAGCAAGGATTAGTTTTTCTGAGTTTTCTAGCTCAGCACTTCAGAGTCAATGCAATGGGCAGTTGAGCTAAGCAGCCATGTTCTAGATACTGAAGGGAACTTGCTTGATTTTGGCACATCCTTTCCACAGAGCCTCAATGGGTGCCACCTCCCTGCTGGCCTCCCTGACCACTGTATCTGCTCTCCCACCACTTCAGCCAAGAGCAGCCCTAGGTGCAGGCAGAGGGACCCACAGCAGAAGCAGTTCATGTGCACAGCTGTAAGAGTGAAGGAAAGCTGATGACATTGAAGAGGGAGCNNNNGAGGGAGCTGATGTTGCTTTCCTTGCACCAGGACACACGGTAGAAAACAGAGGGATGAAGGGCTCAGAGTGAGTGGTAAGCACAGGGCTAGGTCATTTAAAGATGAAACTTTCTCCACCTCAGAGCCCTGCCCTGTGCATTGGTTTCATCATTAGCGATGACACTGATGACTGAGGATTCCCAACCTGGAACAGAGATATGAGAACATCTGCAATTCCCTCCTATCACTGTCCAAATGAACTTCCTGTCTCTGCAGAATTGATACATGAGCTTTTATTGCTCCTACCAAGCCCTGTGTAATAGCTGGGGTTAGTCCTATTCAGAAAGCTGGTTAATCCATTATGGTTTCTTTTTAAGCTATTTGCCATAATATTCCAGCTATTTCCATATTTTAATTAGACACTGTATTTTTAAGTCTCCTCTTTTTAGTCTTTTGCCTTTCACATATTTTGCCTCAGGAAATACTATTTGTTCTTGGAATATTGAAGAAGGTATGGCAGGGTCAAGCGAGGAAGTCTCAAGAAATTAGCACTGAGATGGAAGAAATGTCAACAAACTCTCAAATACAAAGGTGGAGGCAGCTGAAGGACTGGGAAATACATGTGAAAGAAACACTGCCTTGAGAGCACCCTGCAAAGGCATCACCATGGAGTGGGAGGCACACAGGTGAGAGAAAGGATGCACCTCTTGGTGTGTGCTCAGGTCAGTGCCACTTGACAGGGACACATTTTCCCACTGCACTCTCAGCAGTCCTGAGTGAAGCTTAGCAGAGGTGTATCCTTGCCAATTTTCTTTAATAACAGGGTCCTGTTACCCATGATTTTTTGTGGGTTCTTCTACTAGCGCTGTCAGTATGGCAGCTGACTACCTGAAGAAATTTATTATAAACCACAAAGCAGGAGAGTCTGCTTTTTACTCCCATCTCCCAGTCATTGCTGATGATATGGAATAAAAGGAGTGGAGGTGGCGTGGGGAAGGGTTGTGAGCCCCCATGCACAATGTGGGGTAGCTCAGATAGGGCTGGCTCTTCAGGGGTGTGCAACATGCCTGGAGAACCAGTTTGATATTTCAGATGAGAGCTCTAGGCAACAGTAAGCCTTGCAGCAAAGGGCTCAGCACTCACTTAAGACTAAAAACAGAGCACTTCTTATTAAGGAGGCTGATGTAAAGCCCAGAGCAGGGGGAGTGGTGGGGGGATGATGCAGGAAGGAAGGACATGTGATATTCATTCAGTAAAAGAAAACCAACAGCTAAAGAATGCACAAGGTTAATATCAATCGCTTTTCCTGCCCTAGAGCCTTTTGGTGCTCAGAAGCTAATTTGGGTGGGGTGATTTCTTCACATACACACAGCAGAAACACACACCACACACCCCATCAGCCTCCCACAGTTTGAAAGAGGAGTAGCTATCCAAACCATAGACTAGAGAGAAGAGCTCTGCAGGGAGAAGTGCTTAACTGAGAACAAAACTGGTCCTAGCCCGGAAATCATCAACCTCTCCAACTCCAGGGATGATCACAGCTTTCTTGATGTCAGCCATTTCCAGCCCCTGAGCGCACACACAGCCGCTCCCTGCAAACTGAAGAGGAGCCACAATTCCTGTAGGAAGCACATGCAAGGTGGGAACACCCACATCTTGCCCAGATCTATCTCTCTTCATTACTCCCTAAGCTTCCAGCTTTCCCACTCCTGGTGCTAGAGGCTCTCCCACTACAACCTCTGTGATTTAAGATACTGAGGATAGCACAGCCTTTAGCTCCCATGGTCCAGCACAGCAGCCTCACCCACAGCAAGGACCAAAAGGAGAATTCTCTCCAGGTGAGGAGAGGACTCTAACCCCCAGAGTCCCCTCTGTGTAGCTCTGGGTCTGGTCACTGCCAGTCCTTTGGCTCCAGCATGCATGCTCAGAGCTATCCCTGCTGCTTTCAGACTGGTTTATACCCTGGTTTCTGGGTGCTTCTCATCATAAATTGACTAGCCCTGCCTACCCTCTCCCCAAGGCATGGTGCAGCCTCTTTGCACAGTCATACATGGCCCAGAATCCAGGATCACTGCTAACCATATCTGAAAGGAAGTACCAATGGGGGGAACCAGAAAGTTCATTTTAGCTTCAGGTGACAGCCAGGGAAAGCTAACAAAGACAAAGCAGAAAGGGTGGCAAAGTAAGACAGATGGACGGACAAGAAAGATGACACAACATTTATATTTTCTTTTACCCAGATGTAAATGGATTTGTTGCCCTGCAGCAATTTACAATAGCTGAGAACTGGTCTGTAAAGGCCAAGACGGAATAAGGATGTCCCAGAGAGCTCAAAAGGTGGATTCAATGCTGAGCTCTTGCTCACTGGGAGTCCTTCTAGATTCACAGCCCAATCAAAATATTGGCCTCAGTATCTTCTTCACACCATGACCGGATGGGCAGGAAAAGTCTGCTCCACTGACCACCTTCCTCCCCAAAACTGCCTCAGCCACGTGCATAACAAACTAATAATTCAATCATGCATCTTCACCACTCTTTCACTGCAGCCCACACACTCACCCACCTGTTGCCAGAAAAGGCACCCCCCACCATTGCCAGAGTCAGTCAGGCATGTTTTTCTCCCACTCGTGCAGTCCCACTCAGCTCCATCCACACCCCGACTCTGTCTGCCTTTAACAATTATCTCCAGCTCTGGGAAGCAGCACTGCAGATTTCCATCCCAGCCTTCCCTCTAAGTGCTTATTCGTTGCATCACAGAACATGCCCTGAGCTGGAATGAAATTTCGCCCTTTGCATATCCTTACTTATTTATACTTGCTGCCCATGCTGGTTGCCTAAGGGATGGGAAGGAGGTAGGAGGGTATTAACAAGCTCTTTAACATGATACCTCTTAGAAATAGAGTAACTACTGCTATCTGCATCACTATCTTTCGCTTGAGTGAAAATAAGTCAATGGACGTTACTGCAGGCTGCTTTTCTGTGCCCACATGGTACTATAAGATACACCAGGAATTTGGGTTTGGCTGCTGACCCATGAATTCTAAAAGTTAATGTTCACACACAAGGCTCAAATTTTACAAGGTGTGAGATGGCAAGTGTTTTCAGACACTTTTCAGAGCCCAAGACAAGGTGATGCTCTTCAGAGACAGAGCCTTTTACAATTCATGTCCATTATTCTACATCATTATTCACAGTCCTTTGGATGCATATATCCTCTGCTCTCTTCACTGCCTTCCTCTAGTCAGTCACCAAGACCTTCCTTTCCTCTCCAGAAAAGCCCACTAGTTAAGCCCAGTAGTTAAAGCACTGGGTCCTCAAATCCTAAATGCCTGACTTCAGATAAGGACGTCAAGCAAAATCTCCCTGGGAAGGTGCCCTAAATTTAAAGATGTCATATATACTGATATAGAAGAAATTCTCTAAATCCCTTTTTCAGAAGTAATTTTATATCATAAAAAATACTCTGCATGAGCAGAACACTCAGACCTTCAACCATACACACTCCAGCTGATGATCTGGATCTGCCAGGGGCACAGGCACCGAGTCAGAGGAAGAATGTTTTTACCAAATTGGAGAACATGTGAAGAGGGATTTAAGGGAAACAGAGTCTGTCAGAGGGGCCACTTACTGGGAGGACAGCTTGCTGGCATGGGACAGGCAGGTGTTTGAGTGCTTGCAATGCAAGCCCTCACCTACAGCTGTTCCCATGCAATGGCCCTCTCTCTTCAGGAGGTGGCTCAGGGCTCTGGACAGGACATCCCACTGCCCCTGCATCGCACCCCACTGCCTGCACCAGGTGGGTCCCCAGGACAGCAGCTGCATAGCATCCCTGTAGCCCCTGGCTGTGGAGCCACTAAAGATTGTTGGTAATAACATGGCATGGGAAAGAAGAGTGGCTGGAGAAGGGGCCATGAGGAAGTAGGGCAGCATTTTTCCAAGACAAACATCCTTGTGGTACTTCCTGGAGATAACACAACACAGTACAGAGTAAGGGCAGGAATGAGGCCAAGAAGCTGCTATGGACTGTAAGGGGGGCTCAAAACCACCCAAGCCTTCCAAAGCCCTTCCTAACGCATTTCCAAGAAGGTGTGAAAAATGGTCTGTGCATAATAGTAAATTCGCACAGAAAGTGAGAAACCTGTCTTCAAGGCAAGGAAATCTGTGTATGAAAAGATACCTCCACAAAGCCCAGGGAGCACCCCCAGGATCCTAGAGGGAGGAGCCCCTTTCCCATGGTGCCACCAGGCTAAAGCCTCCCCAGGGAGTTGGGAGTGTCTAGCCTAGAGGAAAGGAGGCTCAGGGGGGATCTTATTGCTCTGGAAGGAGGTCATAGACAGGTGGGTGTCAGTCTCTTCTCCCAGGTAACGAGAGATAGAACAAGAGGAAATGGTTTCAAGGTGAGCCAGTGAACAAGCAGCCCAGAGAGGTGGTGGTGCCACCATCCCTGGAGGTAGATGGCGGTGTGGCACTTAGGGTCACGGTTTAGTGGTGGACCCGACAGTTTAGGATGATTGGATTCAATGATTTTAGAGGTCCTTTCCAACCTCAGTCATGCTATGACTCTATGAATCTTTGAAGCCTGAATCTGTGGCATCTAACAGTGTCATCACTGCAGGCCATAGTGCCAGCCCCAACTTGGCTAAGGAGAGATGTAATTGTACTGATAATGAAATACAGCTGCCACTCCTAGAACAGTTGTTCCTTGAAGTCACAGAAGTACCAAGTAGGACTTCTTCCCTAATACAAGCAATTTGTGTGCACAAATAATACCAGTCATTGGGACCAAATAAATTTTTTCTCCCCCAAGCTCTCCCACCCTTCACCACTGATATGTAGCCGAGGCTACCTGGGAATGAAAGCAGGAAAAAAAAACCTGCTCCAATTTTTTTTCCCACAGATGCTGGTTCATGACTGTCATGCTGCAGAACCAGAACTACATCCTTTCACACCCAGATCACTGAGTTCCCCTCTCTGCTGCCAAAGCCATAAATCCAAACCTTATCTCAGCTATGCAGGTAAATCCCTGTGACTCCATTTAGTTTTCCTCTGCTGCCCAGTTCTTCTGTGGCACTCTTCAACACACTGATATTACAGATTTCTACTGTGGTAATTAAGGGTAGAGCTTGGTATTGGGTCTGGCTGAGATGGAGTTCATTTTCCCACAGCAGCCCTCACTGTGCTGTGCTTTGCATTGGTACCTAGAAAGGAGCTGGTAACACACCAGAGTTTTGGCTACTGCTGAGCAGTGCTGGCACAGCATCCCACCTGAGACTGAAACTGTGCTTCCAATTCCTGTGACTGCTAAAGCTAAATGTTCATACCATGCCATTACACACATCTTAATTAATCCACTGATTGTTTCCATATTCTCCCAGATTAGGATACCCTCTCCTAGAAAACATTAGCTTATTAACCCCAGTTACTCCTCCTAAAGCAGTCCCAGAACAGATAATTGCCTGCCCCCTAAATGCCAAGGTATTCATAATGTTCTGATTTACCAAGAGGCATTGCAAAGTTTCTCTGAAGTATTTGAGTGGAGGAATAACACACAAGCTCTTTCAGAAGCATCATTAAAACCAGACAAACCTTTCAATCCATTTAGTGAAGTGCCTGGAGGCTGTCTTTTCAGAAGGGAAACAGAAGTAAATACAGCACACTGAAATTGAATACATGAAGTGCCACAGGCAGCAGCCCTCTTGCACATCATTTGCGATGCTGGTGTTTTTTCCTTTTTCCTCTTTTTTCTCAGCGCATTTCAGGCTCATGTGAGGAGGAATCATAACAACTCTGGAGATTTTAATTTATCCCTGAGAAAGGTACAAAGTGGGCATCAGCCAGGCAAGTTACCTCCACTGTCTACTGAATGTCAGCCAGGAAGTATCACTTACCTGCCATGAGAAGGCAGTTCACAATTCAGCCTCACTCAAACCCCCACCCCTTCTGCTGTGGACAATTCACAAGAACTATCTGAGAACAGCCTCAGGAGAGGGATGATATCAGCACTGAGCCAGACTGAGATACCTTGTTCATCTCACAAGTCCCACACCACTGCTGTTAAGTGGCAATAATAGGATGAGAGAAAATGGCCTCAGGTTGTGCCACAGAAGGTTTAGATTGGATGTGAGGAAAAATTTCTTCACTGAAAGGGTTGTCAAGCACTGGAACAGGCTGCCCAGAGAAATGGTACAGCCATTCTCCCTGGAAGTATTTAAAAGATGTGTAGATGTGGCACTAAGGACATGGTTTACTGGTGGACTTGGCAGTGCTGGGTTAATGACTGGACTCAATAATCTCTGAGGTGTTTTCCAACCTGAATGATACATTGATTCTATGAATATTTAGCTAAGGCTAATGGTGAGGTTCAAGGCTGCACCACCAATTCTGAAATCTCTTCCCAGAACACAGAATGCCTTTCATGGAGTCCAAAGAAGTAGTATTTTTCACTATGTTTTTTCCAAGAAGAGACCAAGGGAGGTTGCATCAAGTGTCAGAAGATGCTTGGCCAAATCTCTCCCAGCATTCTGACCCCAAACTTGCCTCTTCCAGTCTGCCACTCTCTGTAGCTCTCACCAGAGTTCTCATCTGGAGCCTGTAACCTCAACATGCCACTTGTCTCCTGGAAACATTTTACAAAAAATGAGAAGAAACAGTATCTCTGGCACTGCTTTCTTCCCACTAAGGCTTCCCAGGTTTGGGGATGATTCATGAGCTGCATGAGTTAATGTGTTTTGATGAAGGCAGGACTGCAAAATACAGCACTGTAGCTGAACACCCATGGCTGCAGAAAGGAGGGAGGGAGAGAAGCAGAAGTAAGAAAAGGACAGCCTTTGGAGGATTGGATTTTTTTCCACTCTTGCACTTGTTTTTTCTAACTGTTTGGATGGTTGGTGTTACTTCCATGCTGGGGACTGGTACTGATTTTCTTTCATTGTGTGACATACATTTTTAAACGAAGATTAAAGGTGCTGAAAGCCTGGGGTAGACACTTTTTCTCTTTTTTTAAGAAACATCATTTTCAATTGAAACTGAAATAAAACAATTAGTTTCTCTGCTTGCTGACTGAGAACCAGGTTTAAGGCCCTACAAGAACACATTCAGCCAGTAAGCAAATCTACCTTGACCTCCTAAAAAAGTTCCAGGAAGCCCACAGACAGAGGAGAGATTTGCACTGCTGGAGCTGGTATCACCATCTCTTCAAGCTGTCTCTTCTCCCCAAGGTAAAGCCTTCCTTATAGATTTCTCTAGCTATGCCAAATTTTATCTTTAAGAGTGACATTTTCCATATCAGATGTTCATGTCATGTCTGATTTTTGATGAAGATTGAAGTTAAAATGGTCTGTTCTTTTCCAAAAACAGGCAAGAGGAAAAAAGCTATTTTACCAACATTCGGAAAAAGATAGTGACCTTTATAAAAAGCTCCTGTAGTTCTCTGCTTTCAAGGGACATGAATTTTGATGAGAGAGGAAAGCAAACATTCATTTCATGCTGATTTTTCCCATACTTGTGAAAACCTAGACAGATCATAAGCCTTTGGAAAAACTGCAATTTACAGTTGTTCAAGAAAAATTATTAGAGCTTTCAAAAAAACCCCCATCCTTTTTAAACTGCTCTCCTGACTGGGCCTTCTGCAGTCTAAGGCTCAAGTAAGGCCTATGAGTGGACTGAGGAAGCAGAAGAAGGAGGAATACATCTATTGGGTTGGTATTTCCCATGATTGTGCCTGCTCCCTGCACACAGAGATGGCTGGAAAAGGAGGCTGGCTAATTCCAAAGCAGCAGGAAGGAGCCAGGAAGGTAATCAGGATACACTGACCTGAGACACTGCAAGAAGTAGTAAGGGGCTAAAAAAGAAGAGAACTGGGAGGTGTGACACCTGGACTATTTGGACAAAGAGACTGTGACTTTTTGGAGCTGAGGGGAGGGGAAGACAGATTGGACAAGGAGTTAGAATGTGATATAAGTGGAAATGGATGAAAATAAGTGACACAGCCCAGCAGTGGAGGCTGGATTTTTCTAGACCCAGGTTCTGGAGCTTAGATTGCTTGTCTGTAAGGTAGATTCTAACTTTGCTAGGTGAGAACCAAACTGGGACAAGAAGCCAGAAGGGCAGAACAGACAAGGCAAGCTGGTGGAGACAAGACAAAAGAAGTCAGCAGTGGGAGAGAAAAGCAAACGAGTTTGTGACCACTAAACCATGCAGTTTGGTGAAGTGTTGGCTTATTCAATACAAAAAGTCAAGCACTGCAAAAAAGGGAAAACATCAGCATTATAGTTATTCAACCAATTTGAATGCATCCCATTTTGCATAATGACTAAGAATCAGTCTTGAATCAACAATTTTTCTTGCAGGACCCCGATCTCATTGAATGCACTAGATAGATTAATTTGGGAACCAAACTTAGCTGTTTGGAAAGTGGACAGTAATCAAGTGAGAGC
>VYZP01000124.1:0-23116 GCA_013400635.1 Hypocryptadius cinnamomeus
TGAATAAACTTCTTTATATGATCAAGTTGGTACAAAAGAGCTAAATTTTGATTTATAAGTAATTATTTTGCTCTGCCTTTTTGAAAAGTAACCCATCTCATTGTACCAGTACCAATCCACAACACAACTGGTTTTGATGAAAAGCTGTGCTAATAAAAGGTACCATGAAGTGACAGGAATTGGTAACTTTTACTCGGCGTCAGTAATGGATGTGCATGCTGACCCATTTTCAGGAATAAATCTAGGAAAGGCTAATGCAGAACAAACTTTCAAGCTTCTCCACACATGCCATCACTTGGACAAACCCTAGATACTGTGCTATAACTCCAGTGTCATATTACTTCATCAAGTTATTTCTCACAGTGCATTTTAAGTTGAAACCACATTTTGATTCACATTCAGTGCAATGACGGATACAGCCACCACAGGGAGCAAACATGCAAGATAAACAAGTGCAAACAGTACAGCCTTCTCCAGGGAGCTGAGGCAAAAGCTTAAACAGTGATTCTGATCCATACTTGGAGAAGCAGAACTGAAGTGTCATCCCAGCTGGGAGCAAATTACCCATCATCAAACAGTTAAACTGTTACCTAAGATACCTGAGCAGAAACCTGTAGCACAGAAGAAAATAATCTTATGAAAGCTGCAAGTACAATTCTGTCCCATAATTGATCTAATCCTGCAGAGTGCTGCACTCATCTGGTGTACAGTAATTTTTAAACAGCTTAAAAAACAGCCAAGCTCTGAGAGTTAATTCTCCTGATGATCAAACCCTGGCTGTAATTCTGGAGTTGTTACTGTGTCAGGTCTGTCCACCCAAGAATCTGACAGAATAGGGTCCCCACTGAAGCTGGAACTTCAGATTGATTAAAGGACAGTTTGTGTATTGGTTGCTGTAGACCTTGTTTTTCAAAAGCAGCTATAATCTTTATATCACAAACCCATTAGAAACAGCAAAACAAGGGGGGAAGCAGACAGGTGTTGTATACTAGGAAAATCAAACTGTAACTGTGTTTAGAACCATATATTACACTTACCACTTTCTCCTAAAGCAGAGAAAACATGAAGCAAATTCATTTAAATTCCTAAAGGCAGTACTATCAGCTGACAAGGCTATTAACATACTCATTTTTGCATCAGGTTTACAACAGGAGGAGAAACTACAACTTCCTATTTTTTGCAAATTCTCTTTATAAAGACAAAACAAAACAAACTCACTACTAGTTACCTCATCTGCTGTTTATATATGTAAATCTATGTTTAACAGAAAAGTATAACATAACATGACCTTTACTACAAACCTTTCGCTATTTCAAAACATTGATATGTATTTGACAAAGATGTTGCAAGGTAGTGTTGTGCTCTGACAGCCTGCTTTTGTGATGAGGCAAAAATGAACAAAGGTAAAGTAAGGCAAGTGCCCTGGGAGACTCAGGGCTAAAATCTCAGTGTTAACAGTGAGGAGGAGATTTGATTTGTGCAAAGGTACCATTGTCATCAAATAAGGCTGTGGAAATACTTGCATGCAAGAAAAAAAAAACAACAGAAACACCGCAAAAAGAAGTTTCCTTTCCCTGCCTTAAGTTTTTTATCACTTTGAGAATAACAGCAGACCCAGACAGTGAATGAATATGGAAAGGTGGATAACTGTTATTAACACTGAATTCAGATCCCTGCAATCATCCTTTTTGGCTGGTTTGAAAGAACGACCTGGAATAGAAAGGAAAAAGAGGACTCCTACCCACACAGACTTCTCTTTCTGGATGGTATGCCAGGCTTACCCTGTATCACCAGTTTAACCCAATGGCTCCAGTTAAGTGATCAAACATCTAATGGACCTGAAAGGTTTGGGGTGCAGGTCCAGACAGACCTCTCCCATACCAACTGTTCCCAGTATCCCTCCCCTGGTCTCATCAGACCCCTTCAGCCACTCCATCAGGTCACAGTCAGCCAAGACTGACATTATCTCAGACTCCACCATTACTAATGGATAAAAAATTATGGAAGAAGTCAATGTAGCTTTCCCTTCTCCCTCTCTCCTTTCGAGAGCAATTGCAAGGCTGCAAGGGGAGAAGTTTCAGTTAGCTAACACAGGAGACTCAAGTGTTTTTAAATTAAGTTTTCTAATTGATGAAGCAGCTGAATTAATTCCCCTTGTGACACATGATCACTAGTTCACAACCCAAGAGAAAAATGGGAAGCACACAGACAAGGAGAGACTCTTGCAGAGGTAGCAGGCCAGCAGTTGTCTTACCTGTCATGTCAATCTACACCTCCAGATCAAGTACCAAGCACATCTCATGTTAACTCTGTTTACTTTTAGGAAGCTACAAGCCCAAAACATGCTCAGCAGCTCCTCTCAGTAAAATAGAAAAGCTTAATGGCAACTACAGCATCAGGGTTGGAGGAGTGCACTTATCACTGCCTCCATGCAGTCTAAGCAGCAGTGTTTTCTGCACAGGTGCCAGAATTCCTGTTCTTCAGAAAGCAGCCTGTATTTTGTTATAGCTAGGTGATTATTAGGTTTATGAGTAGTAAAATATATTTTCCCATTTTGCACAAGTACTTAAAATGCTCAGCAACATGCACGAAAATCTTCTACTCAGCTTGAGGTCTTAGGCCAGCATCTGCCCTAACACCCACCCCACAGCCCTTCAGATGGTCTTCATGCTTTCCACTTCTGTAGGCACAATTCCTGCTCTCCTCTCAACTGTCTCCCTGAAGGATACAAGAGTCTTATCTGTAAAGCTAGAGCAAGAGGAATTGTTATGAAGTAGGTTTTTCAAGATAAAGAAATACATGTCTTGTAATGAAACAACTGAAGTTAATAGGTAACCTTAGCAACTTTGGGCCAAGACGCAGGGAGGAACTCTACCAACAACTGTCACATATGCTTCAAAACATTGTGAAGCAGCTGACTGTAACAGTAAAACAATGATTATTAAAAGAATGAGATGTCCTATGAACAGGACATCTCATTAACTTGAAATACACTGCAAGATGTTTTTACTAAATATGTTTCATTTTTCTATTCCAACAGTAAATGTGTTACCTCTGGAGACTCCAAGTTAAAAATGGTTACGGTAGGAGAAACTGCTCACAATCAGAAGAAAACCACTACTTTTTACTTCTGTAGGTACTGCCTACCTCTTTAGAAACAAAAGTAATTCAAACTTGTCTCAACATCACCCCCTGCAATAAACCATAATCTAAAAACAGAATAATCAAGGATTGAGCACAAAGGTTTGAAAAATGATGAACAGGTCGTTAGATATCTGGATACTCCACGTCTGCCAATGTTAAACTTTTGCAGGGCTGTAGAAAGTGGTTTGTCATACTGAATTTTTATAGAAGCATTTTTGCAGTACCAGAATGTAACAGTTTTCACATCACCACCGGAAAGCATTGGGGACCAGGAGATAGGCAGGTGAAGTGAGGTGAAGAAGGTAACAAGTGAAGTATATGCATCTCCACTTCTGAAGCCATAGACTCTAGTAGTAATTGAATTCAATACCAGCTGAGGAAATTCTAGTTTCATTAATTATTTCCAAAGAATTTATATAGTCCTAAATGGGAGAAAAGCTGCTAAGTAGGAACTGAAGCAGCACAGGAGTAGAAGTTATAAAGCACAGTAACGGGACACAAGAGCGTTTGTACACAAGGACATACATCTCCAACTCCAGATTTTGCCAGACCAAAAAGAAAGGATCAACAGATTTTGTGACACAGACAAACAGATAAACAGAATGATTGTTAGCAAGGAGGAGAAAACTTTTCAAAACTGATTTACATTTCATTGATATTTTCATTGAAATGGAAACACCCCACAAGATGTCAAACACTGACCTGTCTAACCAAAATACTAGCTTTGTTTCAGATTTTTAATGGGATAAGAACTACTGTTTTTTAGAAGAATAACCCAGTAGTTCTTCTAGATCTGCCCACTGTGATTACTCCCTATGGTGGTCAATGATTGTTTAACCATTTACCACCAAAACAAGCTTCTCTAGAGGTGTGGGTAGCTGCAGTGATTCACCTCAGAAAGGGGAAAGAAGTTGCAGCTTTGATAGCTTGTTTGGGGAGAGGAAGAAGAGAAGAACAGAAAATTCAGGAAAAGGAAAGAAGAGGGACCCATATCACTTTCCTAGGAAATCCTGCCTTTCCCATAACTTGCATATTTTCTCTTCTGCAATTTTCCCCTGGAGAACAACATCCTCTTGCCTGACAAGGAAAAAAAGTCTAGTCTTTTATGAGGAAAAAAAGTCTAGTCTTCAAAATTTTCTGAATCCACCTACTTTTCCTGACTTTAACAATACACGTACAGGCTGGCTCACCTCTGAACTGTTCCAGTTGCTCCACATTTTCATCCAGTGATGGCTCTGCACTTGTAAAGTCTCTTTTTAGCCAGCACCAAACAGCAGAAGCTGCCACTAAAAGCTGCTGCTGTTGCTAAGCAGGAAACTGCTGCCCCAAAGCACACTGACTTTCTGTGCTAAATAAAGGCAGGAATATTTGTATTTGTGACTAAAGTAATAATCAGCTGTATTCTTATGCATAGGTAACCTAATTATAAAGCAATTTTAAATAATGAGGTCTTTGGAGTCTTCTTTCAACCTGTACTGAAATACCTGTCCGGTAAAATATTTTAATATAACTCTGGTAAGAATTATAGAAGACAGAAGAAAACACTCACATATAGTTCAAGGGGAATAGAAAAGTACCCGAGCCTTTCAACTGATCAATGATTCCCCCAAATGATCATTTACATATAAGGTTTTCATATGCAGAATAATTATGCAACTTTTGCACAATAAACAACTTAATACATATGCGAAAGTCTGACAAAACTATGTAACTCAAGAAAGCAATAAACATTACTAAAATTAGGAAAAAAAATGAAGCCCCATACCAGTGCTAATTTCCATACACTTGCAACATTTTGTGTCTCTAAAGTACAAACCGTTATGCTTAAAAGTGCAAATTACAGTTCCGTTTGATTTCTCATTTGCAAAACTGTAACCAGTAAGAAAGAACAGGCTAGCAAGTCTACACAAAGAAAGATAAAACAAATCATGAAAGCATTTTTTAAAGTGCCCCTTCAGCAGTTTCTGCACACCAAAGCTCTAAAGAAAATTATTCATTTCTCATAATAGAATACAAATGTCTTGCAAGTAAAAATGTATTTTTCCTAACACCAGCTTGATTGACCTCAAAGCACAGCTCCTAGTGATTTTGAGTGCCAAAGGTGAGTTCACAAACTGAGTCACTGCACTAAGTGGTCATCTGTGAGAAGTCCCCAGGGACTTAGCTGGGATCATCCTGGAGGGCTCTAATAGCACCAGGAAGGGGAAAAACTGTCAACACAGTTCTTCTACCTTCACTATTACATTATTCTCTCTCATCTCATTGCCCCTAGAGTCATGAAAGTTGTAATCCTCTACTCCTCAAAAACATTTCTATGTGAGACTATCAGCTTCTACACACTTTTGTCAGCAAGGTAGAAATCAATCCATCACATACGGAGGAAAAAAACCAAAACAAACCATTACCCTTGATCAAAGGGAATAGCTACTAGGAGTAGCAAGCAGTTACCTCATGCTGATCAGCTGCTAGGGAGATACGTGCCAGGAGAGACCACATCCCAGGCAGAACCAATGAAGGGAGCGAGCAGAGCCTTGCAGCTGCAGCCTGCAAGCACCCAGCTTCTCCTCTGCCCTGCTCTGCTGCCTCTGCTCCCTGCATCTCTTCTGGTCTCTGCACCAGGATTCCCACACACCACACTAGTCTCACTCCTCACCAAGCCAGACAGTCAGCCTTCATCCCCTGCATCAGAAGCCTTAGTGGATGCCCACTGGAATGCAGGCTGCCCTCAGGGACCATGCTGTGGCACAGCATCCAGAAACAAGGAGCCCTGTCCGATGCAATTTAATCCACCACAGCATACTACAGGGGTCTAAAATTGCCAGCATGGACAAAAAGTGCATCTAGTTTAAGTCACACAGGACTTGGACACCTCAATGCTGTAAGAATTAGTGAGTTAAGCCACCTAATGAAAAAATCTGCAGCTAATACATGGTGAAAAACTGCAGTTAAATATTTCATTCCCTGTGTACAGCATTTGTAAATATGAAGACAGACATCCTGCAATATTGAGTTCCTCACTCAGCCACTGAAACAGTAAAGATTTTTAGTGAAATAGCCTAATGTGATTAGTTGGGGTGGGGATTGAGTGGGGTTTTTTCCTTTTGGTTTTTTTTTTTTTTGGTTTTGGGGATTTTTGGTTTCGTTTTTTTTTTTGTTTGTTTGTTTGTTCTGTTGTTTTGCTTTTTCAACCACAGGAACAATCAAGTAAGTGGGTTTCTCCAAAGTTCATGCTCAGAATTCTTCAAACTAACTGTTCACTCAGATTTCCCACATAGATTCAAGTAGGATGGAACATTCCCATCTGGAAGAAACCAAGAAAATCTAGAAGTCTGTATTAGGACTCTTCAATTCTAACAACAGACAATAAATTGCACCTGTGATACAAAAAATATAATTTTAGTAAATTAAAAATACACCTGCTGAATTCTCAAAGGACTTCACCTGATTTTCCTCCTTAGCTATGACAGCAGACAAACATCTTAGGATGGAAGATCTTGGATTCACATCCTACATGAGACTAGACAAACTGCATATATGCAGTTCTGAATACCACACAACAGAAGTACTTCTAAGAGACCCTTGAAAAGGCCCATTACACTGTAAATTTGAGTGTAATACAGCAAAGAAAACCTGCCAACCTGCCAAGAAACTGCTTGAGATATAATGAGAAAAGTGGAACAAAAAGCAACAAAAAAAGTCCACAAGAGTAGACTTGAACTTTTATTTAGACCCCATTAAAGATGGGGGCACCACAATTCTGCCCATATTCCAGGAACTTTACATTTACTGAGGTGTGCAAATTCAGAGAGCAGAGAGGACCTAACAGCAGGAGTTCAAACACAGAAATCCAAAAGATAACATGAAAGGAGAAAGGAAGTTATGCAAAATGCATACATTTCCACTTTCATTAGATGAGCTGTAATTTAACTTTAGTATGAGAGTTTAATTAACATCATATTCATATTGTTACCATAATCAGTGTAATTCAATATACTGTTTACAGGTTCAAGGAAATTTCAACAATCAGGTACCAGTTCCCCAAATTTACAGTTTTTGTGGGGGGAAAAAAAAGAAGTTCGGAATTTTACAAATTTGCAGCTAGTTTCACAAGAAACAATACCAAAAAGCAACAGGTTATTGAGAGTTAAGTCAAAACTGGTTTTTAAAGTAGTTTGAACTGGATTCACAATTAGGCATGATTCCAAGGATTTTTCACTGTGGTCACCATAGCACAAGTATGACTGAACTGCTCTCCTAATTCTGTTTTTCCAGTTTAAAAAAAACCCCAGAAATCTAGGAGCAATTACTTGTTTTCTAGGGTTTGCACCATGTAGTATTAGCACAACTAATTTACCTGTTATACAACCCAATACATAATATATGCAGATAATTTCTCTAAAACCCACACTGCCCAAAAAATATTTCTAAAATGTGAATAAGTAGTGAAAGCAACAGAATGCCAAAATAACACTAAATTTCTTGATGCCATGTGATGTGTTCTGTAAGCTGGATAGTGAGAGCTCCTCTGTTATTAAAAAAAGCCCTTTTTTTTTTCTGGTCTCATTAATGCAGCCCTACCTGCCCAGCTGTATTAGTCACTTCCTGCACAAGGACATTTGGACACCTACATGGCATCAAAACACCTCTTAGTCCATCCAACACAGTATCATACAGGTTTAACTGAAACATTAAAGCTGCAATTGGAGTAAACCTGTCTCTTGTGACATCACACACAGGAACTCTACTGCTTCAGAAAGATTAGCTCTTTTTCCCAATGCCCTCCCACTCCAACCAAATTCTGTCCAAAGAGAAAGAGAGGAGGAGGAAAAAGCAGATAAACGAAGTCTTAATTTCATGCTTATTCTGCTCCCTTATAGAATGGAATAGAGCTTGACAGGTAAGAAAAGGGAGAACAAAATCTATCTCTTCTGCTACTTCAAGGAGATGGGAGGGTGTCTTCCAAAACCTTTGGTAAAAACCAGTGCAACAGTAAGATAACACTACATGCTTTTGTACTTCCAAATTTCACAATCGTTCCACTTTGCAACCACAACTATTTGTATAATAGAAGCACAAAGATATTGAGCTCTGTCTTCAAAACCAGTGTGCTGGAATCACAGTTGAGTACAGAATAACACAGGCTAGCCCAGAACTTCTGCAAGCCACAAGGAACACTTCCCGTGATCATCTGCTGCTTTGAACATAGTTCAGTCCCCTCTCCAGCAGTGTACACAATAGCAAGGAACAGAGAAGCCAGCCGTAAATTATGTGTCACGAAGGTTCAACCTTGTCTTAAGTGTCTTAGCTGAACACAACAGAGTGACAACAGCAGTGCAAAGCACAGACAGCTCTCAGGGAAATCCATTACCTGCTCTAAAGATTCCATCAGACAAAAGGACGTGACATATAATTACAAAGATCGTCCTGCAAGGAAGTCTCTCTCCTGGGCAAATAAACATTGCCAGGAAGAAAAACAAGACAAACACTTAAAGACAACAGAAATAAGAAAAGTTCACAATTAAGTAATTTTCACTTGAATAGCACTGATGAACTATCTATAATGTGACCAAGTTTGTCTTCAATTTTGTAAACCTTTTCAGAGTGCTACTACAAACATCGTATGCAAAAGGATCGCTGTGAAAAGGAAACTGCATTTTAAAATGCTCCTGACAGGGGAAAGGAAACTTATCCAGGAAAGGGAAGAGGAAAGAGAGCAAAAGTTGGAAGATGGTGAGAACAAAGGTCATTCTCCAGGATCTCTACAGCACTCACTGGATAAGCATATATCTTTTGAAGAAGCTCAACTTCCTGCCATAAATAAAGGTTTGATAACCCACTCAAAATATGTACCAGCCAGCCATTTACTTCTTTTCATCCATCTTATTACTTGGGCAGTAGCATTGCATTTTTCAGGTATTTCAATAGATCATTACACAAGATATACTATTATCTGATATATTCCAGAGAGAGTTCCCATCAGTTTTTCCACCATGGCTTACATATATGAAGAAATCCATTAAAACTATACAACTCAGAAATATTTTCAATGTTTCAATGCCTGTTGGCGTCAGCATATGTCAGTTTTCATGTTTGTGCAAGGTTTGTCCAAATCCATAAGTAGGCTTGCTGTGATCCAACTGGAGTTCATACTCATTGCAGAGCCAAAATTTGCATCTATCAGTGCTTCCATTAAATTTGTCTTTCCAGACAGACTTCACTAGTGAACTCAGAGACATGAAGTGATATAACCCTGCAGGAGACCAGTTTAGTCTTGTAAAAACCTAACTTAACAAGAACTGAATAAAAAAAAAATAAAAATTCATGTTGCACAGTCTTCAAAGGTGCAAACACACACAGAACATTAAAAACATAAGGCATGTATGCACGGCTACCAAACCTCTAACTCTATGCAATATTTACTGATTTTCCCTGTGGATCTAGCTTCTACATAAAGCAGCTATAAAGAGCACAACAAGTTCATCTAGACAGTTTGCAGATGTTTTTCATGACAAGTACAGAAACTCAATGTTTATTGCATCTCAGCAGCAAAGCCTTCCCTATGTACACCAGGTCAGGCACGCAGCCAGGACGGATGTCACCGTAATCCCCAATAAACCACCTTGCAAGCACCCTGAGCTCCCAAAGGACTATCTGGCAGCCAAGATAAGTACTCTAAGAATGCAAAAATCTTTCCACCAAACTTGACAGATATTGGTATTAAAAAATAGAAGGGAAAAAAAGAGAAAAAGAGAAAACAACAACTTAGAATGAGGTATCAGGAGATAAATCCAAAACGATAACGCTGCAGGCTGTCAACTGAAGCACACAGCTAACTAACAGAAAGACAAGGACATTCAGCAACCAGCTACTTCCTTCCAGCAATTTACAGCAAATTTGCCCAGGTGGCAACAGTTTCAGAGAAAAAAGTATTTTTCAAAACAGATCCCACGCCCAAATCACATGATTTTAGAGATTGTTTTTCAATGTTACATAGCTCCTCCACCTTAACCATCTGTTCTGTTCATTGTTTTAATGTAAAAGCAATCAGTGGAAACTAAAACAATCACTGGTCTTTGCTAAATGTTCTCTCTCACAAGTTTCTTTATACAACAGCTTGCATGCATTCCCTTGGAGAGTTATTTCACAAAGGCATCCTCTATAGCCTAGGTCAACTCGGGTAACACCAATGCAGTCTCTCCTGTGCCAGCAGAGGGAAGGAATCGCTTGAAAATTGCTCTGATTCAGCCAGAACAGTCTAATCAGAAACTGCCACAAGAACTTAGGTTTGAAATTTATTTGAGAGCTATTTCTCCTAAAACCAGTGTGAGATGCTTGACTTTACCTTCCATACAAACAAAACAACGCCAGATACAGAGCACTGTTTGAAGCGTGCTGCAAGCAGGTACCCATTGAGCATTACAAAGTATTTTACTGTTTTCAATGGTCAAGAAAAAAGTAACCCCAGACAATGAAACTCTTCTACCGTTCCCTCCTTGGACTCCAGCTTCTCAACAAAGTGCACTGAGAAGCACAGGCAGCCTTACCCTCTAACTGGGCCAAATTCAGCATACAGTGGCACCACACGGAAAGCCTTATTTTGAGAGTACTGAAGGTACTGGCTGGCTGTGCAAACTGCTGTGATACCACACCTTCCTTCCCAATTTCAGAGACTGGAAAGATGCTCCCAAATCCCTCTCTCCGACAGAGGCTCATACTGATTTCTAGCAATTCACTGGAATTTTTAAAGTTTTGTGTTGTGCCAAAAATTCTTTACAAGCGCCGCCCCGAATTACAACCTCTTGCATTTGGACAGAACAGTTATTTCTTCTCCCAGTTCTGCTTATGCTCAAGTAAAGAGTTCTGCATCAGCACAACAGTTCTTTTCTCCTTGCAGTCCTCCTTGGTTCTATTTTTCTTAAAACTGATTTATTTCATTTACATCACCTGGTTTGTGGGGGGTAGTGTCGGGGGGGAGGGACTACAAGGGTGGCCTCTGTAAGAAGCTGCCAGAAGCTTCCTCCATGTCCAGCAGAGCCAGTCCCTGGTGGCTCTAAAGACGGATGTGCCGCTTGCCAAGCCTGGGCCCACCAGAAATGGTGGTAACACCTCTGGGGTAACAGATTTAAACAAGAGAAAAAGAAGTTGTTGCGCAGATGTAATTGTGGCCAGAGAAGAGCAGGGTGAGAACATGTGGGAGGAACAGCCCTGCAGACACCAAGGTCAGTGCAGAAGGAGGGGCAGGAGGGGCTCCAGGCACCAGAGCTGGGATTTCCCTGCAGCCCACGGTGCAGCCCATGGTGGGGCAGCTGTGCCCCTGCAGCCCATGGAGCTCCACAGTGATGCAGAAATCCACCTGAGCCCACGGAGGAGATCCGTGCTGGAGCAGGTGGATGCCTGAGAAGAGGCTGTAACCTGGTGGGAGACCCATGGAGAGAGGGGCCCATGCTGCAGCAGCTTGGCCTTGGGGGACTGCACCTGTGGAAGCATGACCCATGCTGCAGCAGTTTGAGGAGGATTGTTGCCTGTGAGATGGACTCAGGTTGGAGAAGTTTGCAGGGAACTGTCTCCTGTGGGAGGGACCCCACGGTGCAGCAGGGGAAGGGCTCCTCTCCCTGAGCAGCAGGAGAAACTCCTGATGTGATGAACTGACCATAATCCACATTTCCTGTCTCCTAGCTCCCTGGGGTAGGAGGTGGAGCTGGGAAGGAAGGAGGGGTGGGGAGATGGTGTTGTAAGGGTTTATTTTACTTCTTATTATCCTGCTCTGATTTTGTTAGCAATAAATTTAATTAATATCTCTAATTTGATTCAGTTTTTCCCATGATGGTATTTGGTGAGTGATCTCTCTCCGTCCTTATCTCAACCCATGAACCCCAAGTATTTTCTCTCTCCTGTCCAACTGCAGAGGAGAGACAGAGAGAGGCTTTGGTTGGTGTCTGGCATCTGGCCAGCATCAACTGACTACACCCAGGACTCCAAACTAAGCCTCACCAGATACAAGTGCCTCACTGCTCTCCTCTCTGTACTAGAGCCTCAAATTGCATTCAGGTTTTTAGTGGTTTCATCATTATCAGCTGTTTGCATCATCTGCCATCATTCACCCAGATATGCTGTCTCCTACTAACATTCCAACAGCTGGACAAGCTTGTACTTGAAAAATAAAAATAATCAAAGACCTCTTCCTTGCTCCTTTTCACTATAAGGATAGATAAAATTCTCCTACATGAAAGTTGATACAGAACTAAAATGATAAGCTAGTATCATAAAACTTATAGTCTGGTGCCAGTTCATTACTGATGCAATGAAATGGGACTCTTCTCCTGTGCTCCTCTCATTTCTCCAAACATCTCAAAGCTGTTCACTAAAAAACATGCTTCTAGCCTGTGAAAGCTGTAGTCAGAGCCCAGTGCACATGCTAGAATCTAAAAATCTAGATTAATTTTAAAAAGAGGCTTAAAATTTTTATGGGTCAAAAGCAGTACACCTACAGAAATATAAAAAAATCAATTACAGTGGAAAAGAATATGCTGGAATAGTCATTATTTTGGTTGTCTTCTTCAACCGAAATGTTAGGTTTTTTACTTATACCAAGAGACTCTATGACCAAGCTCAAAAGAACCTTCACTATCAAAATCTAATTACACATACCAGTTCTTCCATGACAGTGGAAGTGTTGTACATTTTTAAATGTCATATTCAATACAAATGTGCATTTTGTGGTTTTGCAGAAAAAAAACCCCAAACAAAACAAAACACGAAAAAACCTAACAACCCTATCCGCATCCACCAAAAAACCCAATGCGTTTTTTTCTTTTCTGGTCTCATTAATGCAGCCCTACCAACACAACATAACCCACAAAATAAAACACCCAAATTCTTCTATAATTTTAAGTTCTGCATCTTTTCACTTGTTATTCAAATGGATTAGGAACAACAAGAGACTTCCTTTGAGAGCTCTGTGGTGAAGAAAAAAATTTCTCTCAGGAAAATAACAACCATACTGGGCATTGCTTGGCTGCAGCAAAATAAAGCTGTTGAAACAAGCAAGATCAAGAGAGAGGTTCCTCATTTGCAACAATATTCACAAGAAAAACTTCACTTGTAAGACTATCTTCAGAATAATCTATGTTACAAAACACATGAGGATGGTTTAGAATTCAGCTGGTTGAAAGCTCGTATGTAATGATGCCACAAGCAGTGGAGACAGGACCAGTGGGTACCAGCCTGGGCTTGACTGGGCACCTCAGAACTGTGAGCAGCTTGAGTAACTCCCTGGACCCTGCCTGTCCAAGAGCCGTGGGTGCAGATGCACCTTCAGGCTCTGGGTAAGCTGTAACTTCCGTCTGGATTGTGAAAGAGGAAATGATGCAGCAAAAGGACCAAACCGCACTTTTGATTTCATTGAGCTCAAATGAAAACCCCCATTTGCCACCTTTGTGAACATGTACTTTTCAAATGTTTTGCTTTGACAGGCTGCCACAGTTGCCAAAATAAACTGCTCGGTTTAGCACTTTATTCAGTACCACCTCGTGGTGAAATAAACATTTGTATATTGTGCATAACTCAATTAGAAACTGGGTAAGAATAAAAGAAGCAAAAAATGACTATGAAAGGTTACTTTTTAAACCAGATCTTTTTTTCTGATCATTGATCAAATGATGCACAAATAGTAGGGAACAAGTAGCAGACTGAGGCAAGCAGCACTGCTAGCTAAAATCACTGTACACCATCAGCTTTAGACAAGTTTCCTTTTCTTGACATGGAGAGAAAATAGAGTAAGATCCAGAACTCATTTTAGATCCTCAATTTACCAGAAGTGATAGCCTGGCCTTGTCTGACTAGCTGTCATAGCTTGGGTGAGGTTCTCACGAAGCATTACACTCTGGGATAATTCAGGTAGGATTTGATGAGTTGCTTTCACTGAAAGAACAACGAATCAAGCCTTGACATGAAATACCTACTTTGCTGGGACAAAAGCACTCGGTGATGTCCATCAGTAACAGCTGCAGCTCACTGCAAGGAAGATTTATATCTTACTGACTGGGAAGATGCTAGTAATTTAAAATAAAGTAAGAACTCCAAATAATGTCTTGAAAGAATTGATATCTTCAGAAGTTTGAAAATTAGTCTTTAAATGTTACTAAGAAATATAACAAAAGCAAGGCTGAATTTACTTTCCATCATACAAATGAGTGAAAATTTCCCTTCCCTTATGTAAGACAAATAGGGAACACCAGATATGTGCATACTTTGAAATATCCAGATTTTAATACTGTATTTCACTTTGGCCACTTTGAGGTCTAGGTGCACCTGTATATGTCAATATGCATAAATGTCTAACAGAAACAACACTTAGACTGAACTCCAGTGTTTCACAACTCCTTTTCTAACCTCCATATAAATCTGTTCATCACAAAAAACCATACTAACATGTACATTTTGTAGTTAGCATGCAACACTAGGCACCGAAATACTGTGGGCTATCTTTGCCCTTCTGCAGATCCATCCATTCCAAAAAAGTCCAAAGTTGCACATTCTTTCCCATTTTTAACCTGCATACCATAAAGCTAACTAAACAGTTTCCAAGCTGTTGCACAACTGGACTGCACATGCATGTAAAAAAACACTGAGCAATTTATATGCTTGCTCCTGTGAGGCTTCTAAGTGGACAAATTTTACCCGGCACTGCACAGCTGCACTGGAATGGAAAGGCATAAGATGTCCTCTCCCCAACTAACACTCTCAGTGAGCAACATTAAAATGGCTGAAACGTTAAGAAGCCCTTCCCCACATTTCTCTGGCCCCCTACAGCAGCAATAGTACTGACTATAGTGAAGGACTTCTTTTTGCAACTGCAGGGAAGCGGCACCTCACAGGCACTCTGCAATCATGTCACACATGGGATGCTTTACCTACCTACTCCACCCACCCTGCTGCCAATGGGGTATAGAAATCTTCCAGCAGCTCAGTAAAACACTAACCTGTTATTTTCCTGAAAATTCTATAAACTGTGTTTAAAAAAGAAAAAAATTAGTAAGGATTCTAAGTCTACATTTATTTCCTGCCTACCTCCATCCAACAGGAAACCAGAAAAAGCGCAAGTCCCATTTCACTTTCAGGTCACCATTTACCAGAGTAACTGGCCAGTATTCAGCTGCAGCTTTAAATAGAGGCCAAGGATCCACCCTACATGGAGGCCACCAGCCCTCACAATTCCCTTTTGTTTTATGAAAGCTTACTCTGAGCAAGTCCACCTTCTGGAGCAAACCAATTCCTACATGATCATCATGCCCTTCCCATCCCAGCAATCTTCTTCTCCCTTTTCTTCCTTCCTTGTATTGTGTAAGCATCCCCACAGAGCCACGTCACAGCTGGAACAGTTTGGATAGGACTTCCCTTTCCTACAAGCTAAAGGGACAGAGTCACTCAGATCTCCATCCCACACCCCCAAGCTGATACACCACCACTCCTACAAGATCAGGAAGCCAAAACAAGTAAACCAGAGAGGCACCTGCCTTTGCTGCCATCCATATCATGTTAGTGGTAGAAAACAATACACAATGGCATCAGAATGACTAAGCTTGAGAAAATAAAACTTTGCCCCTTATATTTTCCAGTACAAAATATTATATTGTTTGTGCTGTACTTAATAAAGACATCACTGGGGAAAATGATTGCTCTGCGGTCTACTTAGCAAGCTCGTAAGGAAATGGAAGTGTAATAGACTTGGAAACTTCTTTATCTTTTCATGGACCTCTCATCTAGAAACTGCACAGCCTTTCTCACAACTAAATAAGTAAATGAGAGCAACAGCACATCCCAACAAGGCTGTCAATGAAAACATACATCAATCTCAAACCGAAGCAGTGAGGCAGCATCTAAGGTAAATGTGGACTTGAACATGGAATCTAAGCCATTTCAGGTTCAATTCCAAATCTGGCCTAAACCACTGTTAAACTTCTGACCTTCCACACTGAAATCCATAACATTTTCTTCTAAGTCTTGACTTTTCACCCTAATTTTTAACTTCCAAGTAAAATTAATTTCTTTGCCTTACCAAAAATTTTTCAAATACTTAAAAATGAACTCAAAAATTAAATTGCCTTTTCACAACAAGGCAAATTTGTCACTTTTTCTGGTGTAGAATAAGTAGTATTTGGCAAACAAAATCCTATAGACAAGGACTTTTTACCTTTTAAAATACAGTTCATCAAGAAAGTACTTTAAAAAAGGAACAAGAGAAACATAAGCACAAGCAGATAAAGCAGATAAAGACAGGTAAACCTCGGTGGGTAAGTAATGTACTTCATCAGGGGGAAGCCTCCAGTTTGAATTCTTTCAAAGAAATTACATCCCTTATACCTCTTAATCATTTTGACAATGTACTGACATCCTGGCCATTTAAAATACATACTTTCCTCGAGCCTGGCTGGTTTAGACAGCAGGAAGCAAGATATTTGTACAAGAAGAAAAGAGGAATGAAGGGCCAAGAGGCCCCAGAGCAGTTGGAAGAACAGTTGCTCCGGGTGGAGAAGCAGTTATGGGGCAGAGGTGAGCTGAAGGCCTTCCCAACCCTCATTTAACTCCTTCATTTCTTTTTGTTTGGGCAACTAAACACCAACAGTTCAGTCTTCAACTAATTTAATTTTACATTTTCTGGATTGATTCCATACCTGTGCCTGGTAGCTCCTGTGAACAGCTGGTGGGAGCAGTGGGAGGGAGGGCATGCAGCAGATGATCTCCTGATGGCTCAGCCTGTCTGCAGTCCCCAAAGCCAACACCACCCACACACCAGCGAGGTGCAACACACTGGCTGCGAGAGACAGCTGACAAGGAGGGCTTCTGCTTCACAGAAATAACACATTTTCATAATTAGGTCTCAACCCTAACTAAAACAAAACTGGTTCTCCATCTCCCACTGCAATTTCCCATTCATAGGAAAACTTTATACCCCAATCAACTTTACTATCAACATCAGCCAGCTCACGGTATCACCGTAGCACCCACCATTTACCCTTACCACTCGCTACCAACATCAACAATTTCACTACGCCATTCATCCTCTTCTCAGGAACTCAGGCCTTTTTCCATCAGCAAAAGCCTTCCTGCACTGTTCAAATGTGACACCATCTTTTCTATTCTCACTATCTTGGATCCCAGAGTTTTACTGAGAATGTTCTTAGCTGTACGAACAGCCACTCTCTTCCGCTTCACTTCGTAACAGTATGGCTAATTCCAGCTCTATACCTGCCAAAGACTTATCCAAACAAGAGGAAGTCATAGCTAGCCACACAGAGTAAGCTTGAAGCTACTCCTGCACAGGGAACAAACATACCACATGCAGTGCTTGTATGCTGACAGAGTACCTAGGCCTACACACAGTGGGATAACTAGGCAGTATGATCATTCAAGAACATTGCTCAAAACTAGTTTTCTTTAAAATTAATTTCAAAGCATTTTCATCAATGCTGGGTTTTGTAAACTGTTCCAGACTTAAGATTTGGCACAAACTGGATTCACCAAGAAGCATTCAAGACGCACTTAAAGTCTGCCATGTATCTTGTCAACCTGAAAGACTAACTCTCACAATCTTAGAGTTACTCAGTTATCATCCTGCACTGTGACATCTGCCTATGCAGCAGAATTTTGACTCTGGTACTGCATACAACACATCAGGAGAACACGACAGACTTGCAGAAGCTGCTTGCTGAAAATGACAGAGAAGTAGTTTAGGTGCTCCTGCAGCTTATAGGCTGCTTGCATCTGAGGGACCAAGTCTATCTGCCTTCTCCTTGGGAACACAGCCAGCCTACAGTGGTTGAGGCTGCTGATTTGGTTTAGAAAGCCTGTAAACCAGCAGGTTTTTTTCTCCTCCTGCACCTCTCTTCCTCCTTTGGAAACTTCTGCATTCTTGCAATGTCAGCTGGAGGGGTGGTCACTCACCCTGCCATCACCTCCTGGTGGGCAGGGTGCAGCCATCCCAGCAACTCGGTAGCTGGTGTTAGAGCAAGGTTTTAGATTAATTGCCCTTGCAAACACAGAGCTGCTTCTGCACTGAATGACAGTGGCCTTTCTGAGCTCTGGTTTGACTCAGGGCACAAGCAGCTCATCAACCATCAGATGATTCAGCACTTGGTGCCTACATTTCTGCTGGCTGGTTTTCATCAGCAGACTACAGCTTTGAAGATGTATGATTTATATGATACCATCAGACACCTGACGAGACACAGGTGTCAAGGCCCTCCAGCTCCAAGCCAGTACTACCTTTCTGTGATGCAGATTGCTCTTCAATTTTCCTCTTCACTATGCAACTTTATAATCACATTCCCCACAAAAATCCTGACTGTAACAGTAAGCAGCTTTCTTTCTCCAGCTCTTTCAGAAAGAAATCATGCACAGAAAAGAGGGGGGTCAAAAAAAAGATCTCAGGTCACATAGAGAGAAAGACTGAGGTCCTAAGCAGAGGGAGGATGATCTCCACATTTCATCCTCTGAAGAAGGATTCTTGTCCCACCAAAGCTAACCATGCACAAAATGCTGTCAGATGCAGTCCTTCCCCACCCCCAACCATCCCTTCTGATTTACTCATGGCTACTAATCTCATTAGAGTTCCTATAATTAAAGCACCATAAAATCTGATGAAGAATACAGTATGTTGTTTAAATTAACTCACCCAAAGTCTTTTACTATAAGAATGACAACTCCAACAGAGTTACAAGATGTACAAAATAAAGCATCACTAATGAGCACAGCATCAAAACTGGATTATCAAGTTTCCATATTTGCATGTAGAAAAAGCAGGCACTGAGGTTTCTATAAAACTTTTGCAGCCATTTTATAGGAAAAGTGAAATGCTCCCTCTTACATAAAAATACAAGAAGCCCAGAGTGGTTAAGTAGTGAATCACTTTTTTAGAAAACCTCGGTATGCGCAGTTTCTGAAATAGTCTGGGTTTGGTGCCACGTTTAATGAAGAGAAAGATGGGAAATGAAGGAAGTGGAGATACAAATTTAATATTACACCTGTGAGATTAAGTGTTCTGGTTCTTGCTTCCCTGTCCCAAATTTGTATCCTGGATGACAGAGTGCAGAAACCCACAGCCTCCAGCTGAATGGGAAATGGTTCTTCCACATTTTTGATTCCATCCTCACTCAACACATACCTGCGAGTCCCTGAAGGGAGAACACTGGCCTTTCAGACAATCACACTCTCCAACCTCACCCATTAAGCATAGCAAACAAGAGCTCTGAGCTGCATCAATTCCTGGAGACAGGGCTTGCTGGGACCTCACTGAGGCTCTGTGGGATCCACAACAGATCCTGAGCTTCACACAACCTCTTCCACGACAACCCATTACCCATACCCGTCAATTACCATATCATCAATTTCTCTGAGTCCAAACAAATGGTCACAGATTTTTTTTGTGAATGGTAGATCAACTGGTCATAGTCAGACCCTGAAGCGCCCCAAGTGCTTCGTGACTATCAGGATGTGAGACAGAATAGCTAAATTGTGGCGGAAGTAATGTTACGTGATTTCCCAAAATCAGGCTCCAGATCAGCCTGGGCATTCTAGGCTCACCTGCTAAGCTTCTGCTCCAGCCACTAAACCTTTGAAAGGGATTATGCACCAAGGTGCCAGTGATAAGACTGGACTTGACCTCTAAGGACCTTCAAATGTTACCCTCATTTTCCAGCATGATGAGCAACTCTGCAGTTGGAGTATTTTCATCAGGCATTCCTTTTAAGAATGCCTAAAACTTCAGCTGATTTTTTTATCTATAAAGGGTTTGAAGGCAGAAGTTCTGATGCTCTTATATATTTGCATAGAAGAAAGCAGAGTGCATTAACAGGGTTTTTACTTTGCTACTCCATTAAACATCATTTCAGGAATCACAATGAAGCTATCATGAAGAATACAGCTTTCTTCAGTGAGAGAACACACACAGACATCAAAGGCTACACAAATTATTTTAAATGCTATACTTCTGCCAACATATTCCACATTTTCAGCATGAGAGACCACTCCTCCAGAGATGGAGAGTCAGCCGGGGCAGAGATTGCTATTACTCTGACAAGAAAACCAGATCTAAGCTATTCAAAATGCTGCTTGGCATTTTTTTTTCCCCAATTGCTTTTAGTTTGTTTTTAATTTTAGGTACATTCTTAAATCAGGCTGATCATATCCAAAAGTAAGATCTTCTAAAATCTTCTAACAAAACCAGCTTTTCAGCATTTATACCTTTTGAGCTTCTCACCATTTTTCTTCTTAATTTCCTACAAAAAATGCAAAGTCTCAAACACGAAAGGTAACTTGATTTCTAACCTATACTGGCTTTTCACATATCCTTCCCAGAAATTCTTCTAATATAACTGACACGGAGATGCCTTTCTCTCTCCCCAGGATGACTCACAGGGTCCTTCCACAGCACAAAGGAAAGAGAAATCACTTCTTGTTCTTCTTGAAGAAATATTGCTTTCTTGTCCTTTTCAAAAAGGAAGATAAGAGAAGAACACATTGGACTGTTATATGTTGCATTTTGTTTCACTTTTCCCTAACAAATGTATCAAGCAGCTAAAATTCTGCCTGGTCATAAAAGCATCTGTAACATGTCCACAGAAGTGCTCTGTGAATCTCACTCCTGAAGATCAGTATCCCTGGCCCACCTTTAAAGCACAGCAGTTAAGTACCCATATGGCTATGTGCCATATGGGTGCCTTTCACCAGCTGCTTAGCAATAGTAGTGGCTTCCTTGAAGGGCATCCCTGCACACACATCCAACACCTGGATGAGTGAGTCAATGCTAAACTCACTTCATAGCACATATACCTGCTTCCTAGGCCAGCCAGCTATTTCAGCCACCAAGCTGCTGCTTCCTTCTCCAAGAGTTCAGCCTAAACCAGGCAGAAGAGTTCTTCAGTATGGCTTTAGACACCAGGTCAGGTAAGTTCCATTACATCACTGTAAACTGCAGGAACCTGCAGAACATGGGGAAGATCACCCTGACATCACAACACTTGTCAATTTCCAGCTTAAATGCAAGTCAATACTCTGACATATGACTTGAGTGGCAGATATCAAAGCAGCACAAATGTGCACTGACAATATAATCTAAGAACTTAGTGAGAATTTGCAGTCTACCACTTATCTACAAATCAAATCATTCTGTGCATGAAGTCTCAAGAAGGCTTATTAAGTGTTCCTGAGTTTCAGTGTTACAGGAAACACACAAAACATTAACTCTGACGATCCGATCCATCAGTTCCCAAGTAAAGCCCTTCGCTATTATCTAAACATATCCAAACCAGATCATAAAAATGCTAGAGAGTTCACTATTAGCCAAAACAAATGCTACCAACACCAGCAAATGCTACATAAGCTACCAGGGCCCACAGAAGAGCAACTTGCACTTCACATGCCATTTCCAAGCAGTGAAATGTACTCTGGTCAGAAGAGGCCTGTCAACTATTTATGGATTGCAGGGGTAGCTGTAATCATCCATTCCTTCCCTACGTGTACAGCCCAGCAGGAGCACAAACCGCCCCAGCACAGCACCAAGCCCCAAATAGGTGAAAAAATTCATTCCACCAACAAACTAGCACATTTCCACTAGGCACATCCTAAAAGCTTCTGCTGAATAAAAGCATAAAGGTGGTAAGCAAAGGGTTTAGTTTATTTTGGTTTTCCCACATACACCATACTTCTCCCATTGTTTTTCGTGTTTAGAGTCTGACTACACTAGCAGCAAAAACACACAAATAGTGGTGCTAAACTAACTACAGAAAACATTAGCGAAGACAGAGCTTAGTTATCAAGCTGCTGATTTCGGTTGGAAATAGCAGTTCTGACTGACAAAACAGCGATGAACATGTAAGCACCCTATATGCCAGCTATCTGCCAGGATGAGCAGTTGCCTGCCCAGGACGGGGAAGTTGTGTTTTCAATTTTTTTTCTCCAAAGAAGTTATTGTTTACTGTTGTTAACTGCAATTGTTCACCAACAGTCACACACACACACTATTTTAAGCTAGCATAACTGGCGCAACACCAAACGCGATGTGTCCTGCGAGGAGCAGGCAGCGGCTGCACCAAGGGGCCGAACACAAAGCGGCAGCGGGCAAAACCCCCGGCTCCAGGAGCCGCTCCGGAAGGCGGCTGCCAATGCTCCCAAACTCCGGTCCTTATCACTCCTTGGCCGTCTCTTAAAAGAAAACTGGTGCCGCCGGTCAGGTAACAGCAAGAGTTTGAGATTTCAAAGCGAAAATTCTTATAAAGACGGCAAGAGCCTAAAAACGCGTTAGCGACCAGCCCGACCAGCCGCGTACGAACGCGCAGAGCAGCGCTTCGGGAACAGGAGGTCGCTGAATCCGCAGCTCGCACGCAGGTGGCGGCCGAACACGTTCCGTACGGGACGGGAAAGGCTCCCTCTCCCTCCGCACCTCACGGCCCAGCCCGGCTCGCCGGGCCCAACGCAGCGCTCAGCCCGCCGGGCTGCCCGAGCGTGCTGCGGCCACAGCCCCCCACAGCACGCCCCGGCTGCGCCCGCTGGGAAGTACCTGGGAGCTGAGGTACCGCCGGAGGCACTCCTCGCACACCGCCTTCTTGCAGCAGGACAGGGGCTTGATGGGCTTCTCCTCCAGGCACACGCGGCAGCTCAGCACCAGCAGCGGCCCGAACTCGCCCGCGATCAGCCCGGAGAAGGGCTCGGGCAGCAGGTACAAGTCCACCACCTCGATGCTACCGCCGGACGACAGCGGGTCGTCGCCCGACACCACTCCGCGCCGCGCGGGGGGCTGCCCCACGCCCGGGCCGCCGTGGGGGGAGCCGGGGGCCGCCACCGGCCGGTCATTCTCCACGCAGTAGACGGTGCAGTACACGTGCCGCCGGGGGGGGCGGCGGCGGCCGCTGCCTCCCTCCGGCCCCTCCTCCGCCGGGGCCGTCGGCTCCCCCGAGCCCGGCGGCTGCTCCGGCCC
>VYZP01000124.1:23145-46837 GCA_013400635.1 Hypocryptadius cinnamomeus
GGGCGCGCCCGCCCCGGCCCGCCCCCGCCCGCGCTGACGCAGCTCCTCGGCTGCGCCCCTCATTCAGCCGTAAACACTGCGTGGCTGTTCGCACGCCAGCGCCCGGCATCGGCACCGCGAGGCGTTGTCCTGATCCCCGGGTTCCCTCCGCCGTGTGCCGGTACCTGCGGCCCGGCCGCAGAGTAATGTCCTCTGAGTAAATGGTGAGCGTCCGATTAAAAATCATCCCCAAAGGAAAAAAATTGTGGCGGCATCATCAACTCCACTTTGAGAACCACGCACTAACATCAAGGCAATAGAGTGACATACACAAAAATAATTGAAACTGCTAGCAACAGGAGTATCCACACAGGTCCAAGACGGTATTTGCTTCTTCAGGTACTGAGGGGGTTTAGGGGGATGTATGCACATTCTGCTCCAGAGTTGGCCAGTATGCCAGTGCCTCTGCTTGAAGATGGTATTTCCAGGCCTTGACCTCATCACTTACATCATCACATAGGGAAGATGTCATGGAACTGATGCTGCAGCAACTGAATACCTTAACCTGGATTGTGCAGTTTCCATCTCGAACTTTGTGTTACTCAGAGGTTAATTAGCTGCTCTGCTTGAGAGGACATGGTGTTTTGCTTAACTAGATTGAGAGGAGGAGGTCTGCAAGTCAGGAGATGACAGTCAGGGATGTCATGGCTGGCTGCACGTCGTACCCTCAACACCAGTGAGCTCATGATCTCAGGCTCATGCAGGGAGCAGCTCCGTGAGTTTGCCTGGCTCTGTGTTTGAGCTCAGCAACGCAGCTGCTCAGCCACAGTGTCCCAGAGCGCAGGACATGGAGGACACTGTATGCAGCCAGTCCATCTTTTGGTTCCTGTGCAGCACTGAAGTATATGTGCACTCTGGGAAGGAGCTGAGCCTCCCAGAAAGTCACACAGGGTGGCTGCTGAAGGCTGGCAATGGAGACACCACAGGCTCTGTGTAGCAACTGGCAACAGCTGCTGGCTTGGGGTTGCTCTTTGCCTTGAAAATGTTGTATTTCTTGCAGACCCAATTAGATGTGAAAGTCAGTGGGTATGAATTTGTGCAGTGTCACACTATTGCTACCCTTCCAGGAAAACAGTGTGGAGGAATTATTTCTTTTAAACAATATGTATAACTTTTCTTAGTTGAGCCTTTAGGGATTATGATCCCAAAGCTTACTTTGAAAATACCAAGTGTAGAACTTCTAGTGATTGAATAAACATTAGAATTTCCTACAGGCTTACCACTTAAGCACTTGGAACTTCAAGTAAAAGCTAGAAAGATAGCATCATTGCAAGAACCAGAATGTTGCTGCACTGTTAATTCAGAAATGTGTGTGCTAAAGCACAGCAGGGGAAAAGGATCCTTCAGGAATTCAGGATGGCAGTGATAATCATACTTAGCTGAGGGGAAGCATGAAGCAGATAGGAGTTGCAGAATTGCCTACCAGCCGATGGTCTAGGGATGGGTAGTTCAGTGGCCTGTTCACTCACCCCAGCCATGGGTCCTTGTGGAGAAGAGTGAGCAGATGTGCCAGCCCAGCTGTTCCCAGGGTCCCCCATTCTGTCTGAGACTGTGGGATTTGCCCTGACCTTGGCTGGTGAGCAGCCCCCAAGGGACTCTCCCACTCTTTGACAAACATATCAACCAAGTTTTTGCAACAGGTCTTTGTCATATTCCATATATATTCTCTCAGGCGTATTGAAAAAGTATGAAATTATACAGTAGCAGACAGAAAAAAATACAGGCTCGAGGTAAGCATAACCTGACCTGCTAGTATGTACTGATGGCCTTTCCCACTGTGCCTTTACACAGACTCATATTTGAAGACATTAAGGGAGAATTTTCACAAAAAGACCACCCTAGCCTCCCACCAGCCCCCAACAATCTGACAAAATAGGATTTTGTGTTGCCTAGCCCTTGATTATTCTGCAGGAGAGCTGGTGAGAGAAGGAGCTGTCAGTGAGGGGTGCTGGCTCTGTTGCACTGCTGGTGGGTGCCTGGGTGCACGAAGCAGGAGTCCATGCAGGGGCGAATGTGTGGATCCCAAAGAGGCTGCACTGCCACTGACAGGCTGCATGATGTGTCTTAGGCTGGCTGTTGCCCAGGTTTTGAGAAACCACGAGTCAGATTTGCATCCAGAATGAGTCTGTTGCTAAAACCTTTTTGGTTTAAAATGTGATTTTAGATCCACACGTTTTACACTCTCTATAGAGCATGTCTAGCCTTACGGAAGATATTAGAAAGATAGCAGCACTGCTGGCTTTGCATAAAATAACAGATTAAAATAAATTATCTTGCAGAGATAAACCTTTTTATCACCAAACTGTTTGGTTTACAAGAACTTCATTATGTTTGAGCACAGTTGTGTAGAACTGAGCCTAGTTGCTTGAAAAATCACTTTTCTCCCTGTGATGTACTGCCAAGTCAAACTCCACTGAGATTCACACATTTGAACTCTGCAAATGAAGTATGAAGAAGCAGCTGGCAGGTCATTAATTATTTGTGAGACATCCCTGGTTTTGGAAAGCGCTATCCAGTGTTGCCCACCAGAACCTAGATTTGCTTATCTTTGGGAACATAGCAAATCCCATAATACTTTTCTTCTCTGTTGAATAAAATTGGAGGGTTTGGTCTCAATAGGTGTGTTTATGGCTGGTCCTTTTACTCATGCCTGATTTTAAAGTTCCACAGCTTAGAACCAGGGGAGACACTTGTATTTTCAAACAATGAAAGTAATTGACTGCCACTGTTCTAGTAATGCCCGAATTTGGGATTGTTTTGGGTTTTTTATTATTATTGTTATTAATAATGCACACTGAACAAAGGGGTTGTGATGACTATTGCATCAATTAATTTAATTTTTTCCAAATTTTTAAGATTTTTCCAGAGTAATTTTCCCAGAGTATTGCCTGAGAATCTCCATCCCTGTTTCCCCTCAGTTCCTTCTTTCCTACCTTCCTTTCTGTCCTTTAATCAAAGAGCACAAACTTATGTAAAATTTCAACAATAGAAAGTACTGGGCTATGCAGCATAAGGGCAAACTGCAGAACTCATTGGCTACACACAGTCACGAAAGCAGTTCTATAATGAATTACAAAACTGATTAGATACTTTCAGCAATACAACAGAGCTAAAGCATTCCGTGCTGTTTGTGTCATATATCTACCTGTGTGTATGCTTAAGGAGGACTTAATTTCCCAGGACTGTAATTCCTGAGACTTCTTGAAAATTACTTTTACTAAAAATAATTAATGTTTTTAGGATAAGTAATTAACATTCATTCTTCTGGGTTTATGCTGATAGCCTCTGAGGAAATGTGAAGCCTTCTTTTTCTTTGTAGTAAAAAACTGGCAGTATGGTACTGGGTCATTGGGTGCAGAACTTACTTTTTGAGGGGGGTTCTTGGGCTTCTGTTCATCTTGTGAGGTGGAAGATTCATGTATATTTTACAGAAAGTGTAGGTTAGGAAAAGGCATGCACTAGAATAATTTTCTTATGAGCATCCTAACTCGATCAGGAAGAATGACTGTGTACCTAGTTTAATTGTTGCAGTATTTATTTTGAAAACAGTCTGTGCCATTATTTTTATCTAGCACTATGGAAACAACCTTCAAAACATAACTGTGTATCTTACACATTGCTTAAACAGATCAAACCCTTTGTACTACCTATGGTACTTATTGCCCACATTTGGGCTAAGGAGAGAAAATGCTTTTCTAGAATTTATGAATCTTTCCAAACAGATCTTATCAATGTCTCAAGTCATATTTTAAAGGGCACTTAGAACCTTAATTGCTTCTCTTGTTTTGAAATTATTAATTCTATACACTTCTTAAAAGTCCTTTTTTACGCTTGCTACACTGTTTTTATTTTCTTGTTTTTCTGCCTGCATCACTAATTTTTAGTATGTTTATCCTTTTTCCTATCACATCTTCACTTCCTAAAATTGTCACAAAGATCTGTATTTAGCCTACAGCTTTGTAGAGAGACTCATACCTGTCTTTGTGTTCTGGATATTGCTGAATCCAGTTTCTCATTGAAGGCTAGACCAACCAGAAACTTAAGCTGATGGAAATTACTTCCCTCTTCTCATCACTCAAATCTTTTATTCTTCCAAGATTTTCTGACCACATTATGTCCGTTATGTCACCCAGGTTCATAAATCAGGAATCACTTTCATCTTCAACAGATGCAAAGAACCACTTGAGTGAAGCAGGAAACTTACTTTTTGTTGGACAGAAGTATATATTTTCAAGTTCTTGAGGTTAAAATTGAGAAACTGAGCTAGAAATCTCATGACCATGGCTTGCTTCCTCGAGTGAACTTATTCACTGTTAGTCCCAGAAGCACATCGGATTCAAGCTACACTCCATGTGTCCCACAATCACTGTTTCTTTCCTTAACAACAGGCAACACCCAAATCATTTATCAGCATTAATCTGGAATGAAATGCCTCGATGCACAGCCTGGGTGCAATGCAGTCATTTTGGGGAAGCAGGAGTTATTTACCACCATCAGCAGCAGTACAGCCATGAGACCATGCTAAATTACATCAGCATTTTAAGACTCTCCCAAAGAAAGAATCTTTTATTTTTATTAGTATTTCTTTGAATTTATTTTTGTAGTAATAGTTAGCCACAGGATTACCTGACAACACCACAGTGAGAGTAAATTCTGCTGAAGGGCAAGTATATTTTGCAGCTATTATTGCTTTGATTAACTACGCAGAGTGACACACAAATAGAATGTTTTGTAAAATAAAGACTTAGCAGCTACGTTTTTGAAAATACTGTGAGTCGTTCTCTGATGTGCAAATTGCTATCTTTTCATTCTTAGCTTCAGGCCTGAAAAGTAGTTGAACATTTGTTAAAACAATTGTCTACCCTTATTACTGGATTATCAAATTGTGCTTTTCTCATTTTGTACTAGAGGGTTTTTTTGCAATGCAAATAATTTAAAAGGATTTCAGAAAAAAAAAAAAGTGAAATTAAGTAATTAACGTGATCAGACATTGGGGATACATAGAGCGATTCAAATTAGCTATTTTTTAATTATGCTGCTTTGCTTCTTAAAGCCAAATTTCAGAATGCTTTTGAAGACTTCCTTAAGTTCATCTCTGTAATTCAACAACCCCCACTGTTATCAGCAGAGACTCCCATTACATGCTTTGTGACTCCATGGAGACTCACCACGTCTGCACAGGAAGCTGCTGTAACAAGTGGAGCTGCTTTCGCCAGCCAGGCAGGGATGGGCAGTGAGGTCTTGTGGTGAGGGCACTGGAGTGGAGACCTGAGGGGCCCCTTTTCTAATCTCAGCTCTGTTGCTGACCAGTCGTGTGACCTTGGATGAGATACTCTTATATCTCTGTTTCCCCTCTTACCCTTTGCCTGTCTCCATTATTTAGACTGTAAGCCGTGTGTGACAAGGAGTGTTGGCAGCTGCAGCACTGTGTGACCCAGTGAATCCCCTGGTCTTGGCTGATGCTCGAGGCACTACTACTGTATCACAGACAAAACACAGTCATTTCCTCATCCAGAGTGCCACGCGAAATTAGCTCATTAATAGCACATTTTATAGTTAAAAGTAAAATTATGTATGTTCAGATACTTCTCTCTATTTTTAATTCATTTGACTGCGGAACACCACATTCACAAGAATTTTTCTGCTGGGCTGTAGTCATTACTGAATAGCACTGTGTGCACTGTGAGGGTTTTATTTGCACCAAGAACTTAACCCACCTTCAGCCTCATGATCTCTTTGTGTAAGAACAAAGGGATCTAAGCATTTTCCCTTGCTCAGATCATGTGTACAGATTTCCAGTGGGGTTTTATCTAGTATACCAGAACAGGTATTTAGTAGGGTATGCATGAGAGTTACACCAAGGAAAGAAAGGCCAGAATAAAACCTAATTCACTAGCAGGATCAAAATACTGTAATTTCCCTCCACAAATTCATTTTTGTTACTGCCACAAGAAGTAATGTCTGACTACACTCAGTAAGTCATTCTGCAGAGTGAGATGATGCTGGTTTCATAACATCACAGGTCAAAATGCGGATTTATTTCATGGCCTTGTCCCTAATTTACAAGTCCCTGTGCTTTCCAGCCTGTAAAGCTGGCTTCACTGTGGAGGTGCCATGATAAGAAAATCTTCTCAGCTAGATGGAAAAAAAGGAGTCTGAATTATGACTCTGCAAAATTAAAGTGGTGATATATTGATTATACGCTCAATTGATTATTCTATAGATAGCTTGACTGCAGTGGGGATTGAGAAGCATCAAAAATGGAAACAGGCAAGACAGCAAATTGCCTTAACAAAACTTAATACTGAACTTGCTGCTACACAGATCCAGTATGTGGCACAACACAATGTCAGGAGCCATGTCTTTTCTGAATTGCTGCTCAGACACAGCAATTAACAACAGGGAATCAGTTAAATGATTTCCTTGAAAGGTAATTTCAATATTTTTGCTATGGACTGTTTGTTTTCATGGAGCATTCTTGGCTTTTCCACACTTTAATCTAAAGGTTGATTCTTAAAGCCGTCATTGCATACATTGAAAAAGTTGTTGGCAAAAGGCATGTATTTTACCTTAGGAATTGCTGTATACAGTTGAAGACCACACTCTTGTACATGCATGAGTAATGAGTCTACACACAACCTCATGAATCTTTTTGCACCTAGTATTCAGCAACGTTGAAAAAACTGTTCCTAGAAGTCTTTTCTTATATTCTCTTATCTAACATGTCTTGTTTTAAAACAGGCACTAATTATACTATTAGAAAGTGCTGACCAGCTAGAACAATCTACAGACTGCAATGGAAAGCTGTTTTGAAAGAAAAGTTCAGCTAGGAGCCTGATAAACATAGGTGAAAAATGGTTTGCACTCTCCCTTCAGAAGTTGTTTCTTAGTAGCCATTTTAGACACAACGTTGGTACATCATGCCCTAACAACAAGGTCAGCTTTGTGTTTGCAGATTAAGTCCTGGATGGAAATGTCAGAACAATCCCTGGTGTAATAAAAAGACGTCAGTAAACTTCTTATCCTAGGGAAGCCTGACTTGGGGGAAAATATGTAACATTTGAAGATACTGTCTGGGCAGAAAACAAAATCCTTAGATTGTCAGAGTGGAATCTGAGACTGCTGGTGAGCCAAAGCTGCGGTGAAAGCCTTGCACTTTGTTTTGTGGTTCTGGTATGCTTATCAGCAACATTAAAAGTCAGAAATGCCAAGCTATCACAGGAGCCTTCCCAAGGAGCCACTCACGTGGCTGTCTGCTGGGAAATCAGCTGTTGTGATGGGCTCTTGTTGCATGAATCTCTGTTGGTGAGGACAAGAACCAAGCCTAACTTATTTGGTGCAGCTATGGAGCACTAAGATAAAAAGCGTTAATTTCACTTTAAACCTCAGACAAACTTGGAGCAGATTAGTAGAGAAAATTCTCACTGTCATGGTCTTCAGTGCCAGTCATAAGTTTCACTTTCATATGAATACTGGCAGATTTTATAAAGAAATAGTAAATAGAATTGCAACAGTGTTCTTTCTATTAATTAGATCAGGAGGTATCTGGCTACTTATGATTGCTTGATTTAGTGTGATCTCACCTGCTACTTGGAGTGATTTGATCTGCTTATAAGAGAGAGCATAAAAATAAAGAGAAGAGCAACTGTGTAGTTGCAATCAGATTTGTCTTTTAAGTTTTTGTTGCCTATAAACTTTTTGGCATGTGAAAAAGTCTAATGCTAGAAGACTACTGGTTAAGCAATTAATATGTGAAACAGCTATAGGCGTGCTTTATTCTGTGGATACTAATGAAGTGCATCTATTGACTACTTCTTATTTTCCAGTGAAAACATTTATCTGTTGTTCCTTTGGGACACAACTATAAAGTAAATGGAATTTTTTTTCAGCTAAGAATTTATCTGAACATAGCACTAACATAATGACTTTAGATCAGTGAAATTAAAATGGTGCAATTCAGAGCTAGTCAAGGTAAACTGGTTTAGCTTGAACCAATGCCAATGAAAAATTATCCAAAACAAGATGTGTTTATTTAAATAAATCAGTTAGCAGTGTATGTTAACATAATGTTCTTTTAGATATCGTCTTCTCAGTTTCTTTAGTCACATCAACAGTACAATAAATTGGTCTAAAATGTCTAAAATTCACTAAGAATGCACATATTGAAAAATGGGTAAAGCATTTATCTTCATGTTGCGTAATATTATTGTTTAAAGCACATTACATGCAACAGAAGTAGTATACATGTAAAATACAGAAGAAAAAATTGGTAAATTAATTCAAGAACTGGCTATCAATAGGGAAGGATCATCAGGTGGGGCTGTTTCCAGTAGAGTTCAACGGGGATTTGTGTGAGTCCTGGCATTGCTCAATTATTTCATGAGCAGGGAGAAAATCTATAGAGTAACTAAAAGCTAGTGGGTAACAGTAAAAAAAAAAATCATAGTTTTACAAAGGAGTTTAACTTGACTGTGTTAGTCTTCTTTCAATAAAATGTCTTAATATAATAAAAAATAAACGAGTATATTTCAACATACAAATATAGTTTGTAACAGACTTTATAGCACCTGAAGTCTTCAAGAATAGATGCTTTTCTAGAAATTATCTTTCCATCAAAGATATAATAACTGTACTCTGTATATATTGAATAAGTAGAAAATGAGACTAAAATCTACTAGGAAAGTCCTTTTTTTTGGTTTTTATGAATCTGTTTGATAATGGCAAAACTCCTGCACGTTGATCAGAGCTGGTAAAAGCAGCTGTCTGTTGTCACCTGAGTGTTTAGGCATAGTGCTGCTGCAGGAGTCTGGGCTTTTTCTGTGCAGCTGTGTTAAGCATGAGCTGGGTCCCAGCTCTGCTGGAGCACTGGAACACACAGAAGTCTGAGTAGGAACAATCACCATAATTCCTGCAAACAAACAATTAAGGAAGTTTTTTCCTGGTTAATAACTTTACTTGCAGTGCAATTTTTTTTCCTTGGGAGTTATACCAGGCAAAAATGTTTGCTTTCACATTTGTAGATGCTAGCAAAATGTCAGCTTATGAGTTTCTTCTAGGACATTTTGAAATCTTTATACCTTCATTAAATACCAATGAAGAATTGAAAGTGCAGAATAGTAAAGCTTAATTTTTTCCACATATTTTTTATTATTAATATATAAAGCGTGTGCGACAGAAAAGGATTACAGATGAATAGCACCACTTCCCCTGTAATCTTTATCCTTTTCCTGACTAAGTGCTTTCTGCTAATACAAATCCCCAAGATCCTGACCTTTCTTTTTTGCTTTCCTTCCCTGCAAGCAGAGTGGAGGAAATGATTCCTGTCACGTAGCCAAAGGGGGCATATTTACATGGCTCCACATGATGTGATGAGGAAATCCTGTTGCAGAGAATTCAGGAGGGGAAACAAGTAGGTTGCCAGTTTTTTTTGTTTGTTTTTTTTTAGTATTTTTTTTTTAAGTCCTGCCTCCACTCCTCTACAGGTTTACTTCCTGAAAAACCATTTCTGTGACTTTATCAGTACAGATCTCTTTGTTTTCTCAGTTTGCTTTCTCCATTTTTGTACATGGATGTTTCCAGGACATTATTCTGCTGCCTGATATCTTGTGATATATTGAGTGATTGTGGTGTTATCTGCTATGGATTTTTGCTTTGCAGATTTTGCTTTTAGTACTTGTATTTTCATTGTTCCTCCACTAATTATCTGTAAAGCTCTGCACAAAATAAGGGAGCACTGTAAGTGCTTTAATTCTGGTCTCTTCCAGGTTAGGGGGAAAAAGGCTTCACTATGTACAGGAGGATATTGTAATTTCAAATCCTAAAGCATTCAAACACCTTTGGCTGTATCCTAGAGGAAATCAAGCATTAAGGGGTTTTATTTTAAAATGCATTTAGTACATATGGAGTTATACAATTAATATATAGTGGTATTATAAACAATATATGAAAACTCTGTGTGAGAGCTTTCTTTCACCAAGGCTGATTTCCCTTTCCTGCTGACTGAGACCTGCAATCAAAAAAACAGTGAAATGTATCGGTTGACTAGAAAATAAACCTTTCATGAGTGTAGAACCTGGTGTAAAATCAACATGGAGTATATGCAAAAAGGTAATTTTATTAAATGCATGAGACACTAAAAGCTAAAGAGTATTGTTGAGAGAGCATGATGGATGTGAGTGTCATTCTGCCATTTCAGACCAGGAATATGCTCCTTCAAGGGCTAACCATGCCTTCAGCTGGCAGCCAGGTCATGTGTGTGTGCTGGGTCTGATCAGAGATGAAGAACAAAAACACTTTCCAATGGTGACATTAGTTTTGATCCACAATCCATTAAAAGCATTAAGCTTTGGGAACATTTGGATCTGGACCCAAATTTCCCCCATTTTGTGCCTCAGAACCACAGCTACTTTTGTTCAACAGACCATAGACTATTTAAAAAAATATCTGGTTTCAGAGAGGAGATTTTCTAAACAGAAAGATTTTTATGTTTTATTCCAACCCCATAATTCTGCATACTTTCCTTGGTCTGTCTCCTGTCTTTCAGAAGGACATAGAAAAGACATAGTAGGCCTTCAGTGATAAAATAAAATTTACCAAAATCAGATGATGGTACTATATTTTGCCTTTTGCCAGTCTCATAATATGGAGTGTGAGATCCAATTTCTTAGTCTGGCATCTCCAGCATGGCACTAATTTAGATACACAAGGAACTAATGGTTTTGTCATACCAGTTAAAGTGACTGTGAAACCATTGCTTATTTTTTTAGTGATTTTCTTCTTTCCAGTGATACTGGAATTTATCCAATGCCAGCAACATTTTTTACTTGCTTAGAGATATTTGGGTTGAAAACCTGACATCTTGTGTTTAAGGGAAGAACTACTAGGACAATACCGTCAGGCAACAACCAAGTCAGACTCCCACAGTACAGAAGTGTACAACTCTTGGATTAGAAAGCTGTAGATTATAATAAACACTTCAGGAGAAAAAGCAATATTTTCCATAAAAATAATAAAAGCATTGCACTACTCAGATTAGGAAAAGCAAAAATATAAAGACCTCTTATTCTGAAGTCCAGCTCTTTCACCAATCTTCTTCAGAATGCAATGTAAAAAAAATTTAGAAGTGGAGTACAAGGAAGAAGGCAAGAGATATTAAATGTATAAATATTCTTTGGGTTTTCCCTACTTCATTGGGAAAAAAACACTCAATAAATTGAAATTCCTGTTGCTATTTTTTATTAACAGATCTCTTTATCTCAGAAGGCGAAGGAACCCTGGAGACAAGGAGACAATTTAAAAATACAAGAGATACCGTTCTAGTGCTGCCTTAGATTTTTAAAGGGGGTAAACCACCAGTATAATGATGGAATAGCAAGTTTCAGCTTTTATAAGATCAGGGTTTTCCCCCTTGCAATTTTCTTTCAACAACTGTGTAGGGAATGGTGACCACCCCTAAAAGGCCTGAGTCAAATGAGAAGGTAGCACTATGAAAAAGGTCACCAGGGCTGCTCATAAAGACCAAAAGGACCTCTGCTATTGGGCCTGTGCAACTTCAGCATATTTGATGGCCACTTTATGAGGCCATCAATTTTTAAGAGGGTTTTATGAAGTCTTGATCTAAGCAAACATAGTTCTTAGATAGCTTCTGTCTAGTTTTAAGAAGAAAATAAAAACTACAATTAATATAATAAAGATGGGCAATAATAAAAACCCATAAGGATTTTGTGTATGTGAGGTGAAGATTTAGGTTTGAAGTTGACTGACAGAAAGCAAGGGAACCATAGATTTCTAAGATGAATCATTGTGCCTTGTTCTTCATAAAGTTTAATTTTCAAGTAGTTTAGCAATAACAAAAACTCTTAAGGATTTTGTGTGTGAGGTGAAGATTTAGATTTGGTGTTGACTGACAGAAAGAGAGGGAACTTAGATTTTTAACACAAATCATTGTTCCTTGCTCATCATAGAACTTAATGCTCAAGTAATTTAGCCTCAGATTATCGGAAACAATTTCTGGTTCCACTCTAGATAATGTCAATGAGACAGCTGTAGATTTAAGGGTCATTAAAGAATTCTTATTCATGAAAGTATGCACTTACCTTTAATCACATATTTAAGTCTTATTGAAGCTAATGGGGTTTAAAAATGTTCTTCATTCCTTTCCTTTTGCTTTCAATGGAACTTCAACATTTTCTTCAACTCTAGATTCCCTTTAATATTTTTCTTAATTGGGGACTTTTCCATCTTTCAGCTTTGAAGAGTCAGCCTCTAGGTCATTCCTCTTGGCAGGCACCAGCCTCCCTGGTACAGGGAGAGGCAGAGAGAGCCAGGATCTAAATGGGAAGCAGGGCAAGACTCTACCAGCTCCCTCTACTATGTAATGGAAGATATTCTATGGGTAGCACAGGCTCTACTGTGTGCCTGTATAGTGGACAGTCTCGAGCCTCCCTGGTAAATCCACTACTGAATTCCTGCTCATGTGACACAGGCAACAAGTACTGCACCTTATTTTTTCTGCTGCAGGTAAAATTAAAGAGGGTTTTTCCTGAGTTTATACAGATCTCAAAAGAGGGGGGTGATTTCCATTTTTATTTTTCTGGTATAAGTGCATTTTATGATGAAGTATCAGTTAGGTAGATGATTTTCAGTCATTTATCCTCAGGATTCCTTTAGCCCTGATGTGTTTTCTGCTCTGTGGAGGATTTCCCACTTCATACATCACCAAAAGTACACAAGAGAGTAAAACCTTAGTATTTCATTTTAGAAGATTTTATAAAGAACTATAATGATGATTATTGTTTACTACTTTATTTAAAGGAGAAGCTTCATTCAGGGACAAAGAAAACAACCAGTTTAACAGAGCTAGTCAAATGACTTTCCAGGAATGTTAACATCAGTGGAGGCCCTGAGTGACTGATACTTCAAAACATTTGGGTTCTGTGTTCATTTGGTGACAGAAATGTTGAACCCTTTTGCAAAATTATTTGGAAGAGACAGCAGTGAATAATCTGTGTTTTGTGTCAGTTTTTCCATTCCCTGTGTAAAGATCTTAAACTCAGGCATGGTGTAGTTCTACCCACAGAGTAAGAAAAAAAAAAGGTTAATAGTAAATATGCCTGAATATATTTTGAATATAAGACCAAGATGGAGACCCATGGGGTTGTCAAGGAGAACATGGGTAAATGGATTTTATCTACTCTGCAGAACAATAAAGAAATTATTTCTTTCTTGCTATCCATCAAACAGACATGTTTGCCTAAGTTTTTATTTACCAAATAACTTGTGTGGTTTTAAATTAATTTTTAATTTATCACTACATCACTGGAAGGAAAGAACATGATTTAATTTCATTTTTCTTTGCTAGCCAGTAGATATGTCCTGATTTGTTGTCTTAAAACCTGGAAAGGAAGAGATATAATAGTGCAGTTCTTTATTATATTTCTTAAGCATTTGAAAGAGCTTAACTTACTAATTGAGTCCAAGAGGTACTTATGCCATGTTTCAATTTGTACCAGTAGTACAAATATCCAAACAACACTAGTTCCAATGCCTCAAATAATTTTTTACTAAGCTATGCTGCTATTTTATTTAAAAAATTAATAAAAAATGGCTTTGTAATTCAAAGTTTTGCCAAGACTTCAAATGTAATCACTCTCAATAAATCCAAAATTGTTTTATGAACTTAGGCAAATGGAGTAATCCATGTTGCATGTCTGTCTGGGCGCAAGCATCTGTGTCTGTCCTACAATCCTTATGCTGCATTAAAACGTCCAGGTAGAATCGCAATGCTGTTGTGCCTACCTGGTTGAAAGTATCCCTGTTGGCACCAGGAGACACTTGTCTGCACTGAAAACAGCCCATACCTGAATGTGCCACTTACAGAACTGGCTCTGCTTGTCCTCTCTCAGTACCCACCTGTACTGGTACTGGTGGGTACTGGGAGAGGACAAGCACTACCTGGCACTGGTAGAAGAAACTTAGGTTCTCAGGATTTTTCTCAGGACTTGTGTGTGCTCCCACATGGTGAGTGCTTGCTTTGCACACCAAGCTGTCCCCATCAAAACCCAAGGACCAGAGAACTGTGGTTGGAAACCTCTCTTTCCCAGGGACCCCACTTGGTACCACACCTAAAAGAATATAATTTCCTGGACCAGCAGAACTGACCAGAGCCAGGAACGTGGCTGTGGACACCTCCCTTGGGTTTATGGGCAGGGTAAGCATAGGATGGCTGGGACTCTGAGCACAAGTCCTCTTGTTAATAAGCCAGTCAGGGGACAAATGCTGTGCACTATTTCTGCCAAGACACTGTCGTGGTTTAATCCCAGCCAGCAGCTAAGCACTACACAACTACACAACTCACTCCCTGTTGCTGTTTCTCAGTTCCCAAAGTGAACTTTTTTTCCCACAGAGGCTGAGGCGAAGAAGATGTCCCCAATGCTGCAGAGAGGAGCCTCCCTGCAGGTTCTGTGCCCCAGAGCAGTGCAGAAGTCATAGCAGCTGCTTTTGACAAAAGAGCTCCTGAGTAACTCTTGAGTAGCCTGAAGCAGGTAATTTCACAAGAAAATAGAACAGGCCTTAGTCTTAGCACTGTTTCTGGGTTTGGGTCCCCAGAGAAGCCTCATTCTGCTGCAGGGACAGTGTGATCCTCTTCTCCAACTCAAGCAGTCGCACCCCAGGAGGTGTGATTGAGCTCTGCCTTGGCATCCACCCCCCTCAGCTGCCTCCAGCAGCACCACAGGTTCTGCTGAGAAAACCAGCACCCGTTATGCCTCCTTAAGGACCTCCTCAACCCAGCAGGTCTTTATTCTGGTCCAGTAGGAGTTTTAAACCCTCAGTTGCACAGAGTGTTTAGAGGGATACCAAGGCAGGGGTTCTGCTCTCTGTTTCAGCAGTGGTTATGGAAGCAAAAAAAATGCTAAGTAAGTTTGCTGATGACACAATTTGAAATTGGAAGGAGCTGTTGACTCCCTCAAGGGCAGAGTGGCTCTGTGGAGAGATCCCAACAAATTAGAGAGATGGACAGTCACCAACCGCATGAAGTGCAACAAGGGCTAGTGCTGGATTCTGCACAGGGCAGCCCTGGATATGTTCATAGACTGGGGAATAAGAGGCTGCAGAGCAGCCCCATGGAGAGGGGAGTATTGGTCCTGGTCAAGGGCAAGTTGAACATGAGTCAGCAGTGGCCTGGCAGCCGGGGGCCAAGTGTGTCCTGGGGGACATCAGGCACAGCATTGCAGCTGGGCAAGGGAGGGGATTGTCCTGCTCTGCTCTGCACCGGGGCGACCCCACCTTGAGTATTGTGTGCAGTTTTGGGTGCCACAACATCTAAAAGACATTAACCTATTAGAGAGTGTTCAAACGAGGGCCATGAGGATGGTGAAGGGCCTTGAGGGGAAGCCTTATGAGGACTGAACTTTGTCTGTTCAGCCTGGAGGACCGGAGACTGAGGGATGACCTCATTATGGTCTTCAACTCTCGTGAGGGGAAGCAGACAGGCAGGTGCCAATCTCTTCACTCTCAGGACCAGTGACAGGACTTGAGGAAATGGCATGAATCTGAGTTAGGGGAAGCTTAGACTGGATATCAGGAAAAGGTTTTGCACTGGAACAGACCCTCCAGGGAAATAATCACAGCACCAAGCCCGACAGAGTTCAAGAAGTGCTTGAACAACGATCTCAAGCGCATGGCATGATTCTTGGGGTGTCCTGTGCAGGCCCAGGAGTTGGACCTGATGATCCTGATAGGTCCCTTCCAACTGAGCGTATTCCAAATGCTCCCCTGCAACCCCCATATTCTCTATATATCTTCTTTATGTCCTTGCACTCCAGAAGATTTCCTGAGAGGACTCCCTTGTCCAGTCTAATGGTTGGCCCAGAAAAAGAGGACTTTACCATGATTAGGATCCATGCCAAAGCCCAATAGAGGAAGAGGAAGGTGGTGAGGATGAGGAAAGAGCATTTGATAGTGGGTGGCACTTATCCCTGGTTGCAGTAGAATAGAGCAGTGGGGCAGATAGAACACAGTATTTTCTATCCAGAGAAAATACAAGGATGTTAGGCTTGTCCATATGTAAGTACTCATGCATCTGGGCTATGAGCAGAGCTGGTGTCTGTTTACAGTGACCAGCTGGCCTAGAATAAGTTTCAATGACTTTTGTTTTCTTTCAGACTGGGGGTGGGAAGGAAAGGAAAACAAGGAGCTGCCTGGGAACAAAATTAGAGTCAGACACACACACTTGTGGGATGCCAGCCAGTGAGTCGTGATGTTATTATCTAGAGCTTTTCCAGTTCTGCTGAAACTGGCTGCCTGAGAGATTTTGTCAGCTGATGATCACCAGTAACAAAGAAGAGCTCTGGATGGAGAATGGAGGGGAGATGCTGTAAGTGTGAGGGAAGAAGCCATGGGAGACTTCAGCTGTTACAACCATGCTACCCAGGAAGGTCACTGCCAGGGTGGTGTGGGAGAGGCACCTTTTGATTCTGGCCATAGCCCATCCCTGGTGAGAAGAGCATGTTGGCTCAGCAGGGTGTCTCTGCACAGCTGTTCTCCTGCAGCTGCATGTGGCAGGGAACTGGGACTCTGCTGGGTGCACTGGGAGGGTCAGCAGCTCAGGACGTGTGTGAGCACTGTGAGTGCTGGTCAGGCTGTGCTGCTTTGTGGATCCTTCAACAGAGCTGGGCTTTCTATGTCTCCTTAAGCCTAGAGAGTGTGCAGAGCACCTCAGCAGGTGGACATCCAGGTGCCCCATGGGGCTTTTTCCTCCCAGTAATCAAGGCAGAATGATCTTTCTCTGACTCTGGTTAGATGCAGTCAGAAGTTGCAGAAGTTACTCTTCTGCAGAAAGCAGTGGGACAGACAGCCTAGGAAATCATATTAAACTTGTCGTCACACCTTGCTCTCATGCTTCCAAACCTGGTTGCATACTATTTGCTTTTACTTTGACCACCATATATATTCTGGTTTAGCAGCAGACCAAACGTCTAAAATGCAGTAATTAAGTAGTGACCATAGAAGTGAAGACGTAAAAACCTTGTTTAGGAGTAGGAAACATATTTCAAGTCAGTCCTTGAAGGCAAAAAGACTTCACCAATGTAGTTAAGATTTATCCAGATATCTGTTCTATTTAACATAGTCATAAACAACCATAATTAAGACAATGAGTGAAGATGACCCTAATTTGTTTAAGGAAGTAGGGCTAATTGTGGGTTGCAGGAAGAATTCATAAGAACTGATTGAGCTGGCAGCAAAAAGGCAGGTGAAATTCAGAGTAGGTATGTGTAAAGTAAGAAGGTGATTCCACTGTGAGACATGAACCCAACTTCTCCATCAAAGGAGGTAGATGTTAAAAGATGAGCTGGAGCAGGTTGATAGAAAATTGCAAAGAAAGTATATCTAGCCCTGAAAGTCCCCAGGCTGGAAATAATTGATGTCTGGAAGAGCTTTAAATGTGTGCATTGCATATACTTGTTCTGTTCTTACTCTTTGCTGAGCAATTTTTTATGGCTACTTTTGGCAAGAGCACAATGGGCTAGATGGACTCTTACACAGCATACATTATACAAAATAAACCATGAGCATGTGTAGCGTAGTGCTTACATAGTGTTCCTTCCTGCCTTCCTACCTCCCTACTATCCTCCTCTCCCTAATGCAGGAATTATGTAAAAATGCTGATGGTTAAACAGACCTTTAAAATTTTCAGCAGCTGCTCTTTGCAGGAGGGAGGAAAACAAACCCAGGTGTTTCCAAAAGGAAGCTTTCTAATTTCTCATGATGCTCTCTTAGCATCCATTGGATGCAGACACAGGCAAGGGACAGGGTTGCCTTCACAGAGAGACAAAAGATGCCCAAGACAGAGAACAAATTTCTCCCTGTTAGTGGAAAGATTTAAGGTTTTATCCTATACAAATGGAAACACTGATGTAATGGTGATAGTCTAGGGATGTAGATGCATCAGTATTTGAAGAAGGAATAATAGCTTTAGTTAGGCTGGCTGACACATCAGCAAAAGCCATCGAGCAGTGCTGGTGCACAGGTGCTGTGGCCTTGGGCACACAACCCTTCCCCCAGGCAGGGACAGATGCCTCTGTCTGAGGCACGCAGGCCTTTCTTTACCCTGAATCAGGAGCTGTCCTCTGAGACAGGAAGAAAGGCTTCTGTGCTCCCTTGTTTCCTGTAGCACTACTAGCTGGCCGGATGCAGGAGCTCATGCCTCACTTAACTTGCTGCTGTTAGGGATCTCACAGATGAGGTGCCAGAGATTTCTGCACCATTTTTGGATACTGCAAGGCTATTTAGATTTTTTTGCAAACATGTTCTGTGCACATTTTACACATTGGGACTTTATGATAGGGACTTAATGAAAATAAAGAATAGGAAACCCAAGATGAATAACTGACAACAAAAATGCTGGTATATACAGTAGCCAGTCATAGATTATGAACACTTCCCTTCAGAGAGACACCTGTCCAGCTCAGGCTCAGGACAGCTAGGATGTGCCTTTAGAAGCCTCCTGGGATGAGCAGTGCTGCTGGCTGTCTTGGGAAGTGGGGATGAAATGTGGCAAGAGCCACAGCTTGTCATGTCTTTTGTCCAAAGTTTGCTCTTTCAAGTGGTGTAAGTGTAGCCAGGATGGTGCCATATTTGCAAAACTACTTTGCAAGCTGAGGAATGCAGACAGGGAAGAATCAAGGTATTTACTTACCCTGATGTAGAAAGGCACAGCTCATGACGGCACCAAAGTCCTCAGTTACATCCAAGACCAAATAATGATAGAAGATCTGCATCTCTGTGTGTGTATCCTATTGTGGTATGGTAGATTGTCTCGATCATGCTCTGTGGTCACTTGGCCTCATTGAAACTGCAGCATAAGAGAGCTTTACTCACAGACATCACACTGTCAGAGGTGGCAGCTTCGGCTGCCTGCTTCTCTACTGAATTGCTTTGATGTGGATCTCCCACATCTTGAGTGAGCTATCTAATAAGTCACCTACTGTGTAAAACCTGGATATAGTTCGTCCTCTCACTATATTTTTAAATGAAAATAACTGTGACATCTGCTTTAGTCAGGCTTTCAGGGGCATAGCTTCTCTCATCTCATAATAGGGCCTGGGAAGAAAATAAGAGCCAAAATGTACCTCGGTTACTGAAACAATATGTAGGGAATTTTTCAATCCAAGGTTTGATTTAGCCTTGACTGGGGATTTAACTTCATCTAGCATTGGTCACCAGGCATCTGGTCTGGTTCTGACCTTCTTCGAAGCAATGGAGAAAGTACCTTGCAACAGAAAGGCATGTCATTCCGTCTCATTTAAGTCCACTTTTATGGATGGGGTAGGAGGAGCCCGCTTTTCTTCACTTCTGTGGGTCTCTACAGGAAGTCCAGGTTTACCTTGCTATGCACAGAATTTCACTGGTGCTAAATATCCATTACTCACACTGTCTCACAATTCCGCATTCTGTGTTATAAGTATGCACAGGCTGAAAAATGTAATGGCCAGCTAAAAAGCAAACATAAGTCATTAATATTCTCTAAAAAAATGGTTAAAAACCTCATCAAGTATTCCCTCTGAGGTAGAACAAAAACCTAAAATACTTCCATGAATTAGCTGTTGGCCAGCTGCTTCAATCTAAAGCACCAGTTTCTCATTACCGTATAAGATAAAGAGATAAAACCTGCAAAAAAACCAAACCAAACCAAACCAAACCAANATAAAACCTGCAAAAAAACCAACCAAAAAAACCTGCAAAAAAACCAAACCAAACCAAACCAAACCAAACCAATTCTGTGGAAAAAGACATATACAATTCTTTCTTTTATGATTTAAGAGACAGAGTGTCTTTGCTTGGAGTGTGCTGGTCCAAACACATCATAAGTATTGACAAAAGGGACCTGTAGTATGGGTTTTGACTCTGGTAATGGCATCAGAGATGTCTGAAATGCTGTGCCATAGCTGCAATAGTCTCTAAGTCATGCACTGCAGAAGGCGTAGGCTCCCAAAGCTCAGTTTAAGAAAACAGTCTGAGCTAGATGAAGTACCCTGTATGTGGGACACAAAACATCAGCACATACGTTGCAGTTTTGGAAAACTGTAAAGACATTATAAGTACTCCAGGTAAACATTGTTTGGAACTTTCTTTTATACTCAAGGAAGACTTTATAATGGATTCTTGTGTTTAAATCTGCTGAAATAATCTTTTTGGTTCAGTTTTTAGAATATCTTTCAGAAAATTATCTCGTGGTGCAAAGTTTGAGCCACTGTAATCAGACGGGGGTAAGGTTAAAAAAGTGAAAACTTCTGGGGGATGCAGCCATTACTGCTACCCCACTTGCAAATAAAACTGTAAAAAGTCTAAAGAGAAACAACCTGGAAAAGACCTTGTGCACACAATAAAGGGACAAGGACATATTAAGGCAGGTAATCTATTTTTCTTTTTTATCTCTAAACTTCATGCTTCTGCTGAACAAACATAAGATTAGCCTGATGGCTCTCCAATTCCTGTTTTTCAAGCTGACCTATCTCAGCAGTTCCAGGAGCCTGTTTTCCACCTGGCTTCCTCTTCTGCATGGACTAACATTTATGCCATTCTGATCTCATAATCCTAGAAGGTGTTTATGTTACACAAAGCAGTCAAGAATCTTTGTAAGACATATTTATGCAGTTGGAATATACAGGTAAGATTAAGAGCATCTATTAATGTTGGAGGGCTCTAGGGCTAGCTACAAAACTATTTAGAGACATTTTAAAAAAAGCTGACATTAAAGCAATTTTCTCATAATTCCTATAATCCTTTAGTCATCATCCTGTGTTCAGCTTTGCAAGTTTCCTTTAGTAAAAATCAGTTTAGTCCTACAGCCCCCTCTCCTGTGCATTTATCATCAGTGCAAGAAATTCAGCAATTTTGTCAGCTCTATAACATTTGTTTCTTGCATACTTACGGGGGACTTAAAAGTTTCCTCAGTATTTCAAGTTTGAACAGTTCATAGCTAGTAGTGAATTTATAGTTGTTTCACTTCAGTGTGTTAGGGGAGTACTATTAAAGAGAGCAGCTAAAAAGGAGGAAGAAGTAGCTACATTTATTAAAATACTTATGAAGATATAGATCATCACCTGCTGTGTTATTCAGAAATGCCTGATCAAGTTCAGTACTTAATTTTCAAAGGGAGTTTATTAGAACCTGTTTATGCTTATTTGTCTGTCTACCAAATGCCAGCATTCACCCTGGGGCTCCTAACAGCTTTGAAAGTCTGCTTGGAGAAGAGCTGAATGTCTAGGTTATGGTGGCAACATTAAAATAGCTGAGATCAGGGTTTAATTTCTCAGTGTCACTCCAAGGTTTCTCTGTCACTCAGAACTTTCCTAGTAGAACTAGATATTAAACCAGAGTTTTAATAATGAAGCTATCATTCCTTAGGTAAAAAGTGAAACTGAAATGGTTACATTTACTTGTACTGATGGCTCTTCCTCAAAAGCCACCTCTGCCCTCTCTGTCACATATGGACACTGTGGCTTCCTTCACCCAGGCAGTGCAATAAGCAGCACAACCATGGCAAGCTCCTGGCCAGCCAATAACCAGTGGAGCCTTTTGTTCCCTGGATGAAGCTTTTCTTATGTGCACATTTCATCCCAGTGTGCTACACTACTGATTGTCCCATTGTTTTTATGAGATGTGTGTGTGTGACATACAGATACATGCAGCAGAGAGCTGGTGCCATGTGCCTTCTCAGGTCTGGAGCTGTCTCAGCTTGCAAACAATTCTTAGAACTAACAATATTTGCTGCTACTACAGCACTACCTTGACTCTTAGCTTGGTAGCATCAGCTTTGCTTAGCACCATTCAGTACTACTCAGCCCAAACCAGATTGATAGACTTCTAACCTATTGTTACATATGCTCCTCATAACAAGGGTGCCACTTCCCTTCACAGCACCGTCCCTTACACTGAACTCTGAGGAAACAAGAGTGGAAGAAGAACAAATGTATAAGGAAGTACATGGAAAACAGAGGTGAAATGATGTCTTTTATCTTTTCTCATGTATCACAAAATCCTTGCAGAGGGACTGCAAAGAAACTGCAGAGGAAATATAATTCAGTTGCCATAGCCCAAAAAGTAAAAAAAAGGTTTTGCATTCTGAGGACATAGCATATAAAATATGGCAAGTAGGGAAAGGGCACAAGAAGATATGACATAACTGCTGCGGATAGAATATTCAAATTATTTGGTTAAAAAATAGTCTTTGCTTACTTGTGAGTTTGTGATGGTCTTATAATTTGACCAAGTTTGAAGGAATTTTTGACACAAGTTATCAAAGATAACTATGTTGAGACCTGTCTTCACCTGAGCTGTAAACATCGTTACTGTCTTGATAGTTATGAAGACATTTTTAATACCCATAAACAAATTGTCACTACCAACTGCTTGCTATAATATTTGTTTGTTTGTTTTTCCTTTTTTCTTCCTGAGGATGCTGCAGATATCAAGCAGAGTTTTGCAGATCCTGGCCAGCACCCAGCACAGTGTCGTCAATTGTGCCACTATGGAACAGCTGCAACGGTTGTTTTTCAAAATTCTATCAATTCATCATCATCCTGTCATTGTTTGGGAGTGAAGTTCTAGACCATTGGGGTGAGAAGTTCTCTAGGTACTTGCCCATATTCTTCCACATGCTAAGCACCCCATGATCATACTCTCATGGAGACTGAGTTATACTCCTAAACTACTCATTAATCTTAGACAAAACCAAAGCAATATTCCCAGGAAATACCAGTAGAACTATTTTATCTACCCAATGATGTTCAAGACACTGGCAATTTGTTGTAATGAAGGAGAAAATACCACAGAAGAAGGTAGGGAAGGTGCCACTCTACTCCTTCACAAAGGTCTCTTAGAGGAAGAAATATAATTGTTAATTGTCTCCAGGAGATGGTACCCAAAGTACAGTAATGACTTCATTACAGGGCCCAAAATACCAGATTAAGCTCAAGGTCAGTGTTTTAATAAAAAAACCTCCCAGTCAAAATATCACTACTCACCACAGAGCACAGCAAACTGAAAAAGCCAACTCCAAGCTTTAATATCTACAGCAAAAAAATTGCATGGCACAAATCTGATAAACTAATATTGAGAACACATAAATCACTGTTGTGACCTGCAATTGCTAATAGATAGAAATCCTTTCTAATACACTCGGGTAATCTGCTATCATCTCAAACTCTTTGAGCCCTATGTTGTGCACCAAAAAAAAGAACTGTCATGGTTTTATTTCAGCCACCACACAGCTGCTCACGCACTCCTCTGCCCCAGCCTGCAGCAAGTTGGGGGGGAAAGAAAAGGTAAAAGGGAGAAAATCTGTGAGTTTAGATAAAAGGAGGTTAATAATGGCAAAATAATAATAATAATGAAAAAGAAAGTAAAATAAAACCCAAGAAAGATAAGTGGTGCACACAAAAACAAGTTCTCACCACCAACAAGATAATGCCCAGCAAGTCCCCAGGGAGTGACTCCCTGCCCAACCTTCCCAATAGCTTTTTGCTGAGCATGATTCCAGATGGGCTGGAGTATCCCTTTTGTCAGCTGGTGTCAGCTATCCTGGCTGTGTCCCTTCCCATCTTGTCCACCTCCTTCATTCTGGTGGGGTGGGGTGAGGAGCAGAAAAGGC
>VYZP01000126.1:0-32457 GCA_013400635.1 Hypocryptadius cinnamomeus
CCCAAAGCTTTCTCATCTCCATGCTGAACAACCCCTGACAGCTCTCTCAGCCTGTCTTCATAGGGAAGGTGCTGCTCTGATACCTTTGTGTCCCTTCTCTGGACCCACTTCAACAGGTCCACCTCTTTCTTGTGCTGAGGACCCCAGACCTGCAGTACTCTAGGGTGGAATTCATAATATATTCTTCCTGGCTGTACCTCATTTATTATTGTTGGTAAGTATCTGATTCTTATATTTTAATCTAGAAAAATGTCTTTGCAAACCAGGACTTGCCAATTCTGCAAGTAAAATCTATTTTCCAGCAGAGGCTGGCTGCTGACTTCCAACTGTGCAGCTCTTCAGAAAGGTGTGGGAACACCAACACTCATTCTAGACAGTATTTCCCTGTCTTGGGAAAGGTGTTTTGGAGAGGGAAAAATTCATGTGCCTCTAGTAGAAAAGTCAGTGAAATTTTCTGAAAGATGCACTGTCTGCCTTGTAGCATCAAATGCTGTGTGGTCTTGAGAGCTGTGCTGCTGCTCAGAAAATGAGGGGGGAAAATGAACAGTAGCCTTCAGAGTGGCCACTGTGTGTTCTAGCATTTCATTTATGGTCTGCCTTCACCAGAGGATTAATTTACTGCTAATCTGAACCTTCCCTATTCAGAGGCTCCACATCAGCAGTGTTCTGGAAAGAACAGTGTCTCTCAGGACCTTCTCATAATCAAACTACAGAAGCACAGCATATTCTTAAGGCAGGAATCAAACTAGCTGGAAAAGTGTTTATGTAGTTATCAAGGATTCATTTTTCACAGTGAAAGGATACATCAAGCAGGGTTTTGCAAAGGTCAGTCCTAGATCCGGTTCTAATGAAAATATTTTCATTTTTCTGAACACAGAGTACCTGGATGATGACCAGGATGCTGGAATATAGATAATGTTTATTACATTTTCAGATGATACTACACTAGGAAGGGCTCCAATAAAATGAGAGGGAGAGAATTCAAACATGATCATGAGAGACTGGAGATACAGACAAGTCCAAGATACCAAAATCAGCCAGGAACATTCCACAAGAAAGATACAGGATGAAAATCAGCTTTCTGCATAGCTGTCCTGCAGATCAGAATGGTGAACAAGAACCAGTGATGTCAAGTGGCTGATGGACCTGAGACCAGAAGATCTAAACCCTTTCCTTTTGCTCAGCAGTAGTAAGATATCAGCTAGAGTCCTCTGCCTGGTCTGGTGCTCTGGAATGCAAGTGAATCATGGAGCTCCATGAGAGATTCCAGAGGGAAGAGAAAGAATGATCACAAATTTTAGGCAGTACTGATACTGTCACTATAACAGCAGGAGACTGAGGAGGAACCTGGGAGACATGAAAACAGCCTTCAAAAATATAGAGGTTGCTAGACAGCAGAAAGAAAAAATCTGTTTTCTGTACTCATCTGGACATGTGACAAGTCATGGGCTAAGAAGTTACATCAGGAAAACCTTGATTAGTCACTAGGAAAACACTTCTAATGGAAAGGAAAGCAAAGCATGGACGTGCATTGCCAGGAGAGTCTCCCCTGACTGAATGTCTGGCAGGAGTGGTCAGTGTCCACCCTGCTCGGTGACTAATAAGCTTCTAAGAGGAGCTCACAGCTGTATGACTCAGGAGTGAGCACTTTCCTCTCCACAAGAACCAGAAGATGCTGACAAAGCCCACCTGCATCAGCAGCCTTTAATTGTCTGCTGGTCATAGACACAGTACCATTAAAATCATTCTTGGTTTCCCAGTCACTTTCCTGAGATCTCCAGAGCCTTCCAGACTTAATCCAGACTAATTCAATCAAAGTTGCTTGCTTGAACATCAAATCTCTTTACCTGGATGTGACAACTGAGTTTTGGTCACCTCAGTTTCAGGTGGCAGTGCTAAAGTCTATATTAAGTCACTGAGGTATCATGTTCCCAGCTGACCAGGAACTCTTCCCAAAGCATGATTTGGGAATGGGAGCTTCCACATGCAGCATTTCTAAAATCATCACCTAAGTGTTGCAGAGAGACAAAGCCTGAAATAACTGAGCATTCAGGGAGTGACCAGTGGTGACCTGATTCTGGCAGCCAGTGGTGTTGTTCTAGCAGAGGATGTTGCTTGACACCTAACACAAATAAATACATCATCCTGGCAAAAGAAGGAGAAAAAGAAGAGAAGCAGACAAGGTGGCCTTTTTCTTCAGACACCACACCAGACAGAGGAGAGCTCCAGAGCCATGACCACTGGCATAAAGGATTTTGTTGGTGTTATATCAGACCTAGCAAAGACAAAGCCCTGAGGTTGGGCTCTGCCTGCTTTTTCTTTGCCCTCATTTCGTTTCTCACCCTGGGAGTACCACTGGAGGTAGGATTCTTGACACAGCAATCAGGCACATGAATTTTACTTCAGGGAGAAGGTAAGTGCTTAACACTAACAAAATGAGTCACAAAAAAAAAAAAAACTGATTTCCTGCCCAGGCACCTCACTAAATTCTTTCACACCTAGACTTACTTTGACATCTAAGGCTGGCATCCTCTGCACATGCCTGGGAATGCCACTGGCTCAGATACTCACTCCTGAAGGACTCATCTTCTCCAGCAGGATCTTGTCACAGTGACAGCCCCAGCTCTGGAGCAAAGCCCAGCAGTCACAGCCACTCTTCATCAAGAAAGTGCACATAAAAGCCACCTTCTGCAACACTGTCAGTGGAGCTCAGGGGACAAGGGCTGCACTTCCAAACCTCACCTCAGCCTCAGGAGGGCTTGATAATTTCCACATCCTGAAGGGAGCAGAGAGCCCTGCTGAAGGAGTTGTCTTCTCCTCCTGGGGAATCTCAGCCCTACACAGCCCTGAGCCCCAAAGGCACAGGGCAGAGCCTTGCTGTGAAGCTTCATCACCACATGGGTGGATTTGATTTTGTCAACCCCAGAGAGGAAGGGCTGTGTCCCTGACAGCAGCCACAATGGTCCACAGTGCTGCTCTTCTCTCAGGAGCATCAGTAACAAGAGCCTGGCCATCCTGGTCACCCCATCTAGGTAAATATGAGGAACTGTTCCTTGCTTCAGACATCAGCCACACAAGGCAGACACCTACTGGGTGTCTCCAGTGGGCCTTGACCAAGGAGGCAGAAAAATTGCTGGCAGCAGGGAATTTGGCCCCTGTAGCCTTCAAGATGGGACTGGGAGAATGGGTGTGTGGTCCTGATTCCCGGCTCATGCACACAAGCACCTAAGAGCTCATGTGGGTCAGGATTTACACCTCTCCTGGCCTCAGTCCTGCATTTAGCACCTCTGTGGGGCACTGAGGGCTGACATCAAGCTTTTCAGGACAGTGAGTGGGACCTGTACATTGCTCTCACAGACAGGTACACCCTTTCCCATTGCAAGCACCACAAGAGGAAACAAGTTAAACCATGTCCATGTTCTCTCCAACCTCCTTAGTGAAGGCTTCTAGCTAGAGGAGTTTTCATAGCAAGAATCCAAAAGCATCCTGAGGAAAGAGGAACTACAGCTCCCACAGCCCTGTCATGCTCTCAGGAGTGTATCATGCTTTCACTGGCCCTCACTACAGTGTTTTTATGGGTTTCTTGCTTTTCTTTCTGCTCTTTTTCATGGTCCCCCAGAGTTTCAATCAAAGTTGCATTTCTTTGCTTCTTGTCCCCCCCAGCCCCTTGCATTCCTGGAAGGAAAGCAAGGACAGACGGAGCTGCCTGGCTGTAAAAAGCTGTTCTTACAATGAAAGCAGTGCTTTCCAATAAAAGTTAAACAGTCTGGCTGCACTGCCTGTGCTCTGCTTCCCTGCTTTAGGGCACATCTGCAAAGATAGAGCAACCTCAGATGGGTGACATAAATAATACAGAATCATTCTTAATAATCAAGCAACATCAGCCTTGCCAAAATAGTAGCCAATACACCCAATCCAACTACTGCACACTTATAAATATGTTGATCTCCAGAGCCCCCCTTCCCCCAGAGCTGATGACTGAGCCAATCCCAAGCTTGATTTTTCTTTCAGCTGGGTTGTTTATTGCCAAATTCCAAAACAAAACTAAGCAAAACATACACACAAAAAAGTCACTTTTCAAATGTGATTTATGAAGTGTCTCTAAGTAAATGCATGCATCACACATAAAAACACCCAGGGCTGGGGTTCCAGCTGCACGGGAAGAGCGGCAGCAGGAACTCTCACTGCATAATAAACTACCTGAGCAAGCCCTTTGCTTTGCCTCTGAAGGCTTGGGGACAGATCTTCAGGGAGAGGCACAACTGCAGCACATCATTACCTTCCTTCAAGGTGTAAAATTATGCCTTTTTTATTTCATTTTGAAAACCTCCTTTTATACAAGAAAGGCAACTATCAGCGTTCAGTCAGTTCACACTACACCATTCCTGCATGTCCAAATAGTTTAACATCCCTAACTTTAAGCCTTTACCAGCGTCTCTTCTGTCATAGAAGAGAAAGGCTGCCTAATTTTATTTTCAAGGAGGAAAAGCACATTAATCTTCAGCCCATCTTTGGTTAACAACAGTGCTGTGTACTCTGTCCCAAAGCACTGTCCAAGATACTTTCACAGCTATTGGCAGAGCAGAGGCTCTTATATCACTCTTGTAAACTCAATATGTAAGCCACTGGGCTGCAAAACAGGATTTTCAGCAAGGACAGAGGTCATTTGCTGCAACTTGCATGCTCTGAGTGGCCAAATTGAGCAAAATATTATGAGGCCCATGGCACACCCCGTGGTAGATTCTGGTCCAATGAGGGTGTTGTGGCAAAATGTTGGGGACCTGCAGCCCTTGCTCCAGAGTTCCATGCTCTGTGCTTTGCCCTGGCTCTTGCTCTCCTCTCCAGGCCTATGGAAGTTCAGATATTTTTATCCATTTGCCATGAGTGAAGGAATGTCTTTTCCAAAGTTACCTCATTCCTAAGGGCAGCTCTGCCAAGACAAACAGGTCCTAAGTGTGATTGCTCCAACTGCAGCCAGGGGAGAGAGCTCACACACAGTAATGTGCATGCTTGAGTCCTAAGTACTTGGAATTATTAGTATTTATGGTGCATGAAATTACATTCCTCGCTTCCTCACCTGGCCACACAGATAGGAGGGGGAGGCAATTTCAGATCCTTCCTGCCCTTATGTGGCTGAGCACTTCTGAAAGCAAAGGGGCAGCCCTGAGAGGCCCAAGACAGATGAACAGTGAGATTTATCATGGGATGCTCTCTGGACTGGGGCCTTTTCAGGAATACATGCCAAAAGTAAAGCCAGCGGCCAATAGCAACTCAATTTCTCACCTGGGGAACTGTGTTCTACCCCAGGCTTTCTTTGTTAATCACACACTCCCCTCCATATGCCTTTACTCTCATCTCCTTAGGGCCATCCCAAAAGCATACAGCAATTAACACCCCCCAGAGCAAAGGGACCAAGAGCTCAGTGAAAAACCCCTATGGAAAACAATTGTGCCTCAAACACCAACTAATTAATTCTCAAAAACACCATCAATGTTTTAAAACCAGCATAGCATTTACCTCTCACAAGTGAGAAAGCTGAACCATGGAACTTAATTGACTTGCCCATGGCGACCAAGGCAAATCTGTGTCAGAGTAAAAAGGCAGCAAAGCTGCTTCCTCACTCTGCCCACACTGCCTGTGTGATCAGAGGGCTGAGAACAGGACATCTCTGCTTCTGAGGGCTTTCAGCAAACCCCTTCAAGGTGTTCAGACACAACGTTACCTGCAGATACCACATAATGATGGCAACTACTTGAAATTCTGGGTTTGTGCACTCCAGCTGTGCCAGGTGGGCAGATTTAGATATTGAAAGCTCCAGCTATCTACCACTTTATCTGTTTTTAAAAAATTATCTAGCCTCACCCTCAGAAATATAAGAACAGCTAGCTCAGTGCACAGAGTGATAGTTCTCATGTTATCCACCACTAGGAGGAGATACCTGTTCCATAGGGAGTTAGTAAACAAATAGGCTTAAGATGGAGAAAATATTGATATGCAGTCCCTCCCTGCTTTATCCATCTTGGACACTGCTTCAAAATCACCAAGCAGCCTTCAGCCACAGCCTTAGAGCTGCTCTGCACTGCCCAGGTTGTTGCACTGTGAGCACTTGCTGGCTTTACATTGACAAAAATTGTAATACAGGTGATGATGGGCAAAGAGACAACAACATCCATCCCCTAGCAGGGACACAAGTTGCTCATGGTGGGTCTCGTGCACAGCATTTATCATCCTCTCAGCAGTGACAAACTCAGGAACAACAATAACAACAACAGCCAAAAGGCTTAATCCCTTCCCAGGGAGTTCTTGTCTGTAAAATCCTCCTTATGAAAGACAGATGTGAACCTGCCAGTCCAGTCAGATGCAGAAAACCCTGGTAAATGCAGGAATGAATGTTCTCACACACAGAATTGGCAAGGAATAACAGGGAGATTCAAACAATGAAAGAAGTAAATCATTTCAATATGACAGGCAGGATTTGAGAACAATTTCAGGCCATGGACGTAGAACTCAAAGATCATCATCTCTGGCAATCCCAAAGGAAAACAATCCTTTCCTTTCCCCAGAAAGTAAAGTTGGAAGTGAAGGTGAAGCAAATTGAGACTGAGGAAGGGAATGATCCCAATCCAGCAAGGCACATTGCAATAATCAATGCACACACGTTACCGCTGATATAATTTAAAGCAGAGATCAAATTCTACAAAGCAAGGAAAAGAAAAAAAATAATAGTAAAGGAATTCTATGAGCAACAGGAAACCTCAGTACTGACAGGGCTTTGCTGAGCATTACACAAACCATACAGCACAAACTGCACCTGAGAGGACCTTCCCTATTGCACAAGTATTCAAACTCCCTGCCAGACTGTGAGTGTGATTTTGCTCTGCTTTTCATTAGCCAGGATCAAGGTCCAGGATCTAAAGAAAGCTCTAAGTCTCTCTAACCAGCAGGAATAAGAGAGATGCCAGCTGAATTTCCTGGATTAAGACAAAACAACAGGAAAGCTTGGGAGGTCTGAGTCTTATCTTGGACACCTGGCAGCAAAGTGGGACAGCATCACATCTGCTTCCTGCATCAAAGATAATGCCAAGCCCACTTTAGGGTGATGTGAACAGCACCTTCCCAAACTAAAAAACCACCATTGTTCAGAAATCCAGAGCACCCAGGTAAAACCAGGGAGGTGACAAATAGCAGCTCAGCTGAGCTCGGCCCATTGCTGGACATCAGAGCACGGACACACCAGCCCTGTGGATCACTCACCATGAAGGGAAACTCCCCACTCTCAGAAATTCCTGTTCAGGTGGTGACTTGAAAGCCTGAAAAATGCACCAGGATGGAGAACTCCAGTCCCAAAGCAATGGTCTCTTCTGCCACCAAATGTCCCATTCCTGCTTACCAGCACTCCAAAGATAGGATGTACTGTTTGTATTAATTCTCAGCCTCCATGTCTTGTCTTTCCTTTAAACAATTTGAAACCATGTCCCAGTTCTCCCCTCAAACAGATTATTAGTTCAATTATTTTCTTGTGTCTTTCATTCATGTTAAAGTGTTCCCAAACTTTCTAATCAAAATAATAGCAATTAATTTAGAAATCTTGATTTGTAGGTGACTAAAGTCCATTCACACCTCTCTGACCTGCAAGACAACCAGCTTTGACTTCACAATACATTTGGTGAATCTGGAGCACATATCTGGAGGGATATTGTGATTAAGAAAGCAGAAAATATGTATAGCATTGTTTGCTATTCTTTTACCACCTCAAAATAATTTTGGAGTTACATGGCATTTCTACACTTGTCTTTTTTGCACCAATTTTCACGTCTGGGGATGTAACACTTCAGTCTTCCAGTTGTTTTTCTCCCTAGAAGGATGACAAACCTTTTTTGCAAGCTCCAGGGATGTCCTCACAGGTTTCGAATCACAAGGGTTTCTGCTGTGGGTCACTGCAAGTGACAATTTGAACTATGCAAGTCCTGTCCCAATACTGCTGCTGCTTGGTACATGGCCACTGCTCAGCAGAGCACAACCACCCTGTCCCTTCCTGGGAAAAGCAAGAGGGAGTGTCATTTGTGCAGAATGTGAAACATTAGGTAAATCTGGGGGATTTACAGGTGAAGAAGAGATGGTGATTCCAGCACCATCAGCTTGGCCATCATTGCAATACTGACTCCTGCAGTGACCCCCCAGCTCTTCCTTAATGCTCTCTTCCTTCTTTACCCCTATGAATTCCCTGGTGAGACAAAAATCCAGGAGTTGGCTTGCTGAAACAATAGAGGCTCTTAGTGCAAATTGCCTTTTTTCAAGTTGTTTTTTGTTTTGTTTTTTTTAATAAGGGTAGTAAAACATTGGCACAGGTTGCCCAGAAAGGACGTAGATGCTCCACCCCCAGAAACATTCAAGGCCAGATTGGACAGGTCTGGTCTAGCAGACAGATGTCCCTGCTTACTGCAGGCAGCTTGGACATCATGACCTTTAAGTTCCCTTTCAATCCAAACTATCCTATAATTCTATGACTCTGTTCCACAAACAATACCTGTTCTCTCCCTTCCACCCAGGGGTGTCCCACACACCTGCAGGCTGCCATAGCTAAGAGGAAAGCACAGGCACCTTCACATAATTTCTCTCTTTTCATAGTTCTTGTTCACCTGCTCCCAGTTTCCCATATTTATCACTGTGAAATCAAGTTACATATTTGAAAATATATATCAACTGTCTGACATTTGAAAATCTATTTACAGCGCTTTTCTTCCCACTACCTTGTTTACTTTACAATTTTGATTTTATTGAAATGCCATTTTGGAATATTGATTTCACTTGAATTGCAAATAAAAATGGGCTTTCTTGGAGAAAATTAAATATATATTTCATATGCAATAGCCAGGAAAATCTCTCTGAGTCACTCTTGCATAGAGAAATAATTGGCCTATTTAAGAGGGTTGTATAATGTTGTGTAATTCAGGAGACTGAGGGCTAAATGCTCGTGTGCTGGGAAAATTGGGGGTTTAAAACCTGCTCACAGTCCAGCGTCATCAGACCCATTTATTTAGTCTGTGTTTCCACTTGTCAGTGTCCCGACAAGGAAAATCTCTGCAGCAAAACTTAGCATTTGACTCATTCTGTTCTTTACTGCAGCTATCACCAGCTCTGCAGCTCTCTCTATAAAGCTTTTAGTAAAAGGTGGGTGAGCAGGACTGGGGAAGGTACGTGACATTGGCTCCTTCTGTACATAAACAATTTGCCAGTAACACTTTGTCCATGAGATGTGTGAAAAATGGCACAGCTGACAGGGCTATGCAAACAGAGCAGCTCATGCCGGGGCCAAGAACTCTATTTGCTGCTTAATCTCTTCTTCTAAGCAATAGAGTTAAACAATAAAACCATTTTGTCAGAGACTAGCTTTGTCTTTACTGGGAAAATGTGTTAATAGAGTTTGGTTGATAGAGCTGTAAATCAAGTTAAGTAAAGCAACTCCTGTATTTGAGGAGGAAGAAGAAAGTGTCATTACAAAGGATGTGCTCGTTGTAGGGCTGTGAACAGCCACTAGAGAAGGATCCACCTTTCTACCAGAGGGAACTCCTAAAATTCTCTGTGACGCGGTCTAAGTGCCTTCCCACCCTAAATGGAGGCCTATTGGGAGCTAAACCCTGCATATCAATCCTTGCCCTACCACAGGGGAAAGTGTCCATGCATTCAAAGGACAGACCTTTGCAAGCCCTTCATATATTAAGCACTCCCATGAAGATTTTTGCTTAGAAAAAAAGCAAACATCCATGAGAAGTGTTACAGAAAGATTCAGATCTTGGAAACCTAAAGGGAAGAATTTCAGACTCAGGAGAGTCTTCTACATCAAAGAAAACTGGACAATTGGAAATGCAGAAGCAATCCAAACTTGCCACAAAGGGGTCTCTGCAACTTGCTGCAAAGCTGACAGACATCTGCATTCCCTTGTGCTCCTCCTATGCTTAACAACAAAGCAAATCAATAGCTGTAGTTATCTGTGTCCTGAAAGAACAGTCACATCCTGTGGCAAGTCCCCCAAGGTGTCAGGACTGAAAATGGGCCCCAGAGAGCCCAAAAGGGCACAACTTCACCCCTCAGGCTGAAGAACCAGCAGTCCCTTTCCATCCCACAGGCAGAGCTGATCTGTGGGGTGCCAGGCTGTGGTGACAGAACGGCTTCAGGGGAGCCAACCTGCTCCCAGGCAGCTCAGCAGAGCTCCACTCACAGCTGCAGGGGAGGCTCCCAGGGGTGGGATGGCATGTGCTAGGATAGCATACCCCTGCAGGACCTCATGGATTTACATCTGGCCCCTACAGCAGGTGGGCTGGAGCTAACGCCTCCAGCCAAATCTCCAGCTCAATGTCTTATTAATGCAAATCCCTACATAACCCTCCTAACTCACTGTGGCAGGTGCCATTTGCTGCTCACAAGAGAGGCAACAGAAGCTTCTGGGTAGGAGGGTCCCTAGATACAAAACTTGGTGATAATGAGTGATGTCTGACTGTTTAGAAAGAATATATATTACCAATGAGCCAAACACCAAGAGGAAGAAAATTCTGAATTTGTTATGCAGTTATTAATCGTAGAATCATTTAGGTTGCAAAAGACCTCTAAGATCATCAAGTCCAACCATTTACCTAGCACTGCCAAGCTCACCACTAAATCAGTCCCTGAGTGACACATCTACACATTTTTGAACGCTTCCAGGGAGTGATTCCATCTCTTCCCTGGGCAGTCTGTTCCAATGCCTGACCACACTTTTAGTGAAAAGACTTTCCCTAATATTCTACCTAAACCTTTATCTGGTGCAACCTGAGGCCATTTCCTCGTTTCCTGGGAGAAGAGACTGACTCCCACCTATCTACAACCTCCTTTCAGGCAGGTAAAGTCACCACTTAACTTACCAACAGCTACCAGAAAGACATGCAAGACAATTTCCCTTTTAACTTTCCTATAGTAAACAATGTCCAATAGCCAAAGTTGCCTTTGAAGTGACAGACAGGATGTACACATGAATCTCAATGTACACAACAGGAGGATCAGGGAACAGGTAGCCTACACTGTAGATACTTGCTTTGACAATGCTGTCATTGCGCTGCTTGCATTGCCTTCTAATCCATCTGCAGGAAACCTTCAAATACAAAAAGTTATTAAATCCAGAAACAATAAATTATCTACAAGGAAAAGGGAGAAGCAGCAGCTCCTTTAATCTCCCAATAAAGAAGCAAAGGAAATTGCATCATCCCCAGATGGGAGACCAGTGTGGCTGGCCAGGCAGACAGAGGGATCACTGCATTGGCATCAGTGACACTGCTTGCACAGACACAGACAGACAGACGGCTCTAGAGGAGAGGGCTGAAGGGAATGCCTAGATCCAGCTCCCTCCTGGCCATCTAAGAGTCTTGACACAATCTTTGTATCTGGTTACTCTTTCTCATATACAGCACATCAATTCCCCAGCCCTAATGCATGGGGGGAGTGAACTTTGCTGCTCAGACACATTTCTGATGCGGTTCTCAAACAATGTGGGAAAGACAAGTTGTAGTTCTCTCTGACCAAGTGTAAAACCCACCAACTACAAAGTGAAACCTAGCTGAAAAACTACACTTGTCTTAATTTTTAGAGGAATGTAAAAAGAAATGAGAAACAGATTTTGACTGAGGAGTTTTTTTTAGCACTACAATTTTTAATTTTTTTTTTCTGATCCATTATCTCATCGGTAGCAACACAGTTTATTTTCTGGCCTCCTTCCACAAGCTCTCTGGGTCAGACAGAGGTATTTGTTTTAATGTAATAAATACGGTTGTTAACCAAAAAGAGGCAGATGTTTATCCCCAGAATGTTCCCTACATATTCTCAACCCCCTTTCACCGAGATTATTTCTTGTCTAAATTAAGTGCATTTAAAAACCTGTCTGAAGTAACTACTCCAGAGGCCAAAAATTACTGTTCTTCAGTGGAGAATCATATCTTGTGGACTTCATTCCTTCTGGTAATGCCCCTCACTGTTTACACCTCCCCAAAGGAGAATAAGTGTTGACAAATTAAAGAAGCACCATTTCAGACTTGGTCTCAGAATCACATAATCACAGAACAAGTCGGGCTGGAAGGGACCACAGTGATACATCTGGTCCAACCTCCCTGCTCAAGCAGGGTCATCCCAGAGCACAGGGCACAGGATTGTGTCCAGATGGGTCTGGAATACCTCCAGTGAGGGAGGCTTCACATCCCCTCTGGACAATCTGTTCCAATGTTTGGTTACTGCACAGAAAAGTTCTTCCTCACGTTCAGGTGGAACTTCCTGGGCATCAGCTTCTGCTTCTTGTCCTATTGCTTGTCACCACCAAGCAGAGCTTGACTCCATCCTTTGACACCCTCCCTTCATATACTTATATGCACTTAAAACTCTTTCCTTCTTAGTGCCAGGTAAGAGGTTTTTCTATGGCTCAGCCCCTCTGAAGACTTAATGTATGGAGGCCCTTACACCATTAGCCTTGACCCAGTTGGAGTGACTGTCCAAAAAAACAAAAAAGGAAAAAAAGAGCAGAAATCCACAAGAAGTCAGGTTCACAGCTGACTAAGTGAAGTCAGATTAATCTGCCATTGCCTGAGACCAAGCTCACAGCCAGCTACTACAGAGCCACCAAGAAGCAGCAATGATTCCTTGTCTGAGCCCTTCAAAGCCCTGATATTCCATCTGCTTCTGCTCCATCAGTCATGCAAACTGAGCTTTGTGCTCACTGGGGACCATCCTACAGCTCTGACAGCTGAGGTGCTGCTGCTCACTCATATAAGATCCAGTTTAAGGCAGCAGTTCCTCACCTCGCCTAAACTGGCCATTCCCAAGCATCTGATGGAAAGCTGGGTGCAAGATGAAAGCCAAAGGTATATCTAACCCCAGAGAAGCAGAACAGACATCAAAAGCACTGACAGGGAGCTCCAGATTTCAGCAGGGACTTCAGCACCTACCTATCAGCCTGAGTGACTCAACCAGGAAGAAGTTGACTCAAAGAAACACAGAAGGGGGCAAAAACATTTTAATATGGAGGCAGGCACATTTATCAGCTAAAAGAAAAACCTCCCTCTCTGTTGGGATTTGCCTTGGTAAACACAAGTCAACCAAATCGCCTGGCCAACCCCTCACCCCACATCCAGCCGACACTCAGAGCCAGTCCCCTCTGCTCGCTCCAGCAGGATGCTCTGCAGCTCCCCTCCTCTGAAGTTTGCTTACATTACTGCCTCTCTTTGCTGACATTGGCAGCTTTCTCAAGCCTTTGCATAACTATTTTTTCTTGGATATACTTAATCTATTTTATTTTTATCCCATCTGTGAGAAAAAGCGGCTGCAGCGCAAACCGATCTGCTCTGGCAGCGCTGCCAGCCCTGCAGATCCCGTGGCCCCCTCGCCAGGCTGCTGTAATGATTTCTGTTTATCTGGTGCTGCTCTTGGGCACTCACCCATGTCCTCTCCCAAATGCACCAGGAATGTGAAAGTCCTCCTAAAGGCCTCTTTCAAGGTGAATTAACCGAGCCTCATGCATACAATATTGCTGAGCGTGGACTTTCAGACTTTTCTTTTTCCATATAAAGTTTTTAATGGGTTTAGACTGCAAATTTTGCTGAGGAATCTCGTGTGTTCTGCACACACAGGTCCTGCAAATGAAGTTGAATGGACTCCCTGGGAGAATCTACTACAGCTCAAAGGGTTCCCAGCAAGGATACAAGGACCACTAATGTTACATGTGCTGCTTCACAGGGAAACAGGGCCAAGAGGAGAGACAGTATCAGCTTTAGCCAGGTCAGCTGCTGGCAGTGGTGGAAATACCACTGCCAAGGATGGTACCACTTGAAAAGCAGGAGTGGGATGCGTGTTGCGATTGCCATGGGATTTAAGCCAAGCTAAGTTGTGGATGCTGTTATCCAAGAAGATGGGCTGAATGGTTTCACTAGTCCTTTTTGAGTTTTAGCTTAGGTACTTAAACAGTTGGGTTTGCCTACTTTGTGAGATGGTGTTCAGAAGGATGTGAGATGGTGGCCAGTGAAGGGAGCTACACGCTGGACCGTGCTGGCTTGCCAAGTGCTAGAAAATTCTCCAGGATGCAAGGAATCATACAACCATTTAAGTTGGAAGAGACCTCCAAGATCATCAAGTCCAGCCATTAACCCAGCACTGCCAAGCCCACCACTAAACCATGTCCCTCATAGCCACATCTACACGTCTGTTAAATCTCTCTAGGGATGGTGACCCCCTCACTGCCCTGGGCAGCCTGATCCAATGACTGACAACCCTCTCTTCGAAGAAATTCTTCCTAATATCCAACCTAAACTGCCCTTCGTCAACTTGATGCCTTTTCCCCTTGTCGTCTCACTTGTTTCCTGGGAGAAGAGATCAACCCCCACGTGGCTCCAACCTCCTGTCAGGGAGTTGTAGAGAGCCAGGAAATTGAGGCTGTTTCTCTCCTTCTGCCACCCGAGGTAGCATTGCATTGGTACTAAGCCCATGGTTTGGAAGCCTGAACAATATGTCATTGTCACAACAAGATCTGCAAAACTACTTCAAGCAACTGTTTGGAAATCCATTTGGGTGTCTAGGTCCAAACATTTGTAAATCCATTCCCACCAGCTGGGAATACATGGGTCAGTGACTATCTGACAAATCTCCAGTTATACAGGAAGGCATAAAGACACCATCATTTTGTAAATCAATATTTTTAATCAAAATTTCCTGAAGTAAATGAGTGAAACAAAGATTTTTATAAAATAACCTACCTAAGTACTTAACTCTCCCTTCCACTGTCCCCACTTCTGAATGAAGGAGCAGGACACAAAATGGTCTTTTTATTAACAAGGACTGACAGGTCAAATTATATTCTTATATCACTTCACCATCTTATTTTAAAATATCCATATCCCACCTTACACAACATTAAAAAATTATTTTTATTTATGCATAATTTGGTAAACTTTGAATATTTACTTCTTTCTTTTTATTTCCCCCCTTTTCTTCACTAGCTCACTGGCCAGCACAGAAATGTACAGGGATGGGTCTTCTTCATTTGTTTGCAGAACGCTTCAGACTTAGGGATTAATTAATTCAAAAGAACAGAGTACATGGAGTTCTTGGGGAGGGGGATGTAATTACTACATTTGAAGTTCTCCAGGAAGAATGTTAAAGTGGCAATTTTTTGGAGTTAATATCTTTTCCTGCTGCTCATTCTGGCTGGAGGCATCCTCCTGTCTTTCCTGACTAGGATCCATCTATTCCTTACTGAAATGCAGGAGATGCCTCCTGTGAGATTGGGTGGGGAAGAAGCTGTGGTCCACAAGTGAAGGAGGGAAACACAAAAGACCTGGAATGCTCATTTTCCTAAGGATTTTGCTTAATCAAATTATCACCAAACTTCAAGACATTTCTAACCACTAATTACTCACCGCCTGGAAACTATTTTGAACAAATGTAAATGTACAAAATTTGGTTGATGATAGCCTTGAAATGTAGATCCTGGGAAGCCTGTGAACTTTAACAACTGTGGAGAAACAAAACCAGAGCTTCTTTTCAAAACTTTGATCCTGTTCTAGAGGCAATACACAGGCACACGTAACGGATCTTTCCTTCCTCTCTGTTTTCTTGCCAAGGATGGTCTTTGGAAACAGCACTGTAGCTGCTCCACACCATTTACCCTCCAGAATGTATCAAATGTTGTTTAAATAAACGCATGCTAGAACTCTTCTACAGTGCCTCCTGGTAAACTGCAGCCATGAAGAGCCTACATTTAGACTGGAGGGGCCAAAAAAAGCTGAACTGAAGTCAAACAGAACAATTCCATCTCATCCTACAGTACCAGACTCTGCATGATGATGTAACAGATTAAACACTTAGAAGAGCTCATGACTGATCATAGGTGCTTCCCCACAAACACTGCAGCCTCCCTTAGCACTGACTTCTTCTCCTCCTCCTTTGAACCTCACAGGAATGACTTGTCACTGTGTATTGCACCACAGCAGTGCCACAGCTGAATCAACAAGCCAGGCATGGACCAAGAGGAAACAACCCCTCAGATACCCTCGAGTAGTCCATGGCCCAATGAAAACACAAAGGTAGAGCTAATTCCCTTAAAAGCCATGGAGATTTTATTTTAAGTTTTCCCATACTGAGTTTTTAGTCTGAACGTCGTTATGGCCCTCTGCAGATTGAAATCATCAGGTTGTTTTCTGTAGAGCAAAGTCCAAACCCTTGTGGAGGTTCACATTTTCCATGTAGCCATTTAGTCCCTACAGTCTCCATCACAAAAATTCTCAATTCTCAAAAGCAAGACCCAAAGCTCAGGATTTAAGTGAAAAAGAGAGGATGGGAGAACAGATGCAACTCCTCAGCTGCCTACATTGCAACCAGGTCTTCAAATTATAATTGCCCATAAATAAAGTTTATGCAGATTCAGAAGATAAGCAGGACAAAACCATGACACAGGTAAGCTGCATCCATTTATCAGTAAAGAAAAAGCAAATACAGATGGAACCACAGATTTTTCTTCCTGAGATTCTGTTTGGAATCTGCTTTTTCTTCCAGGGTCAACAAAACCTCCAGTTTCAAACTTTTGCATATATGCTTCAAGAATAAGCATGCTGTGAGGTCTCACTTCAGACAGCATGTGTTTTCTCAAGCAACATATGAAACAAGAAGTCATGGGGGTTTTTTCCACCCTTTCCTCCTTATCAACACTAGCAATCACATAGAGCTTTTCAGTTTTCCAGGGTACCACAAGCAAGAAGAATGAAACCTCTGACAGATGGCTTTGAGGTAGCACCCCCACTTTGCAATTGGATAAGATGACCTTCCTCATGTCATAGATGTTGGACTGGGGGAGGTCACAGGTTTCCTTGCTCTTCCATCTGCACTTGGTCTCCTCCACAGCTCCAAGAAGCCACTGAGACAGGGATATAATTTAGGGTGCTTGTGTCAAGCTGTGCCTCTTTGAAAGAACTGCAGGTTGTCCAGGAGACATAAAAAGTCAACATAGGAGGGTTTATGTCCACTTCACAAGCTTGCTTCTCTTCAGTACGTGGTTTTCCTCATGTCTTTGCCTGCATTCCTGTATTTCACAAAAAATACCTTCCTTCCTCCCTAGGTCAAGTTTTCTTTTGCTGGTTGCTGTAGGCTTTCACTGCATCTCTGAGCTGATTCACACTATGTGATCTCTGCCATGAGGGGAAAGACTCAAAGGTCAAGAAAGCTCTAGTGGTCTTTATGTAGCAGTGAGTTCTATAGTAATGAATATTTCAGGTTCTAGAACTTTACCATCTATGCTATTACACACGTGTCTCACAAGATTTGTGCTTGAGTATTAGAACAGGCTGCCGAGGGAATTGGTGGGATTTGCCAGTCCCTGGAAGTATTCAGAAAGGGTGTAGATGTGGCACTAAGGGACAAGAATAAGTGGTGAACACAGTGGTGTTGGGTTAATGGTTGGAAACCAGAGGTCTTCCAACCCTGTGTTTCCATGATTCTGCGATTTTAGTCCAAGCCTACTGGTAGCCACCAGATAAGGCTCAGGAACCTGTATGTGTCAAGTGCATGAACCACTGGAGCCCTCAATATCTCCAGACACAGGTACTTCAACCTTCCTAAAATTTTCCTCCAACATCCATTGTGGCCACCAGACATTAGCACTTTGTCCTAAGCACCTGTCTTGGAGGGTGAAACAATGATTTAGTTATTCATCTCCCTACAAAAGTTTGCAACACATCAGAGTTAGGAACCTATTTGTCTGATTCTGGAGTCAATACCATTTACACTTGCTTTAAGGACATTTTATATAGTCAGGAGGGGGTGAAAGCAGCTCAATGTACCTGAAAATTGGTCACACAAAAATCTCCACCTATCTTGTAACTGCTATTGTCACACAAAATGGGAACAGCAAATGTTTCAGAGAACAAACCATACCGGTTCAGGGCAAATGGGTGCAGAGACTTTATCATTGTTGCAGTGCCAGGAAAATGAACAAATTTGCCCCCTGGGTTGAAGCTAAAGAACAAAATTCTTGAGCCCTGCCTAAAATCACATGGGTCTGTTTGGCTCGTCTGATGTTGTTCCATGGTGATTCACAAGCATTGCTCTGCCTTGCTGTGTGATGCTTGGCAGCCAGCTGCACAGCCAAAGCTGTGCAGAGAGCAAACAAGGGCCTTGGTGCATACTTTTTTTTTCTTACAAGGCTCCTGCCTCAGAGACAACTCTAGAAAACTACAGGCAAGATCCGGACAGAATCATCAAGTACTTAGTGTTGTTGGAAAATAAAGCCAGATTGCATGGCCTGACAGCTGTATGATCCCCTTCTAAAATGCATAATTTCTCTTAGTAACAGCAAGCAGTGCCTCACACATTGCTTTGCAAATTATGATTAAGGTCAAGAATACTTCCCCAGATTGTAGCCTGCCTTTTGCACCTGCGAAACCTGAGTTATGGAAAGTTGACTTGAGGCCACGTTTAATGAAAGCCTTACCCACATGTCACAATAGTGAACCTGCAGCCATCCCACCCAGCAGCGTGACCTGGAGCACCTACTTTAAGCATTGAGTCATTCAGCAGAGTCAGAAGGAGTCAGGAGCACTGATTTCTGAGGAGTGACTCAGAACCTGTACTGTACATGTAGGGTCCAAGGAGACAGGGTGTCTGGGAAGGGCAATTAGGTGTTCCCTCATGTGCCCAGTGAGGAGCTGCTGAGAGCCAGCCAGCTGGAAACACCAGGGATGTACCTGAACAGGCACCTGCCTCCTGGCTTGCTCCTCTCAGAAGCTGGCTGACATGGCACAGAAGCATTTCCTAAATATCAGCTGGAATTTCTCACAAGTGGTACATAAGATATTCACCACCTGGCACAGCATCCTCCTGAAGGACAGGTGATGCAGACCTATGCAGGGAAGCACTGCCTGAAGGTGGAGGTTGACTTAAATATGGCCAAGGTGTACTTCTGTCTCTCTGGGAAGGGTTTGTGCTGCACTGTTGCTGTCCTTCCGTGAAACTCGTGTTTTGAAGCAGTTTGTCAGGAAGCATTAGCACGCCTGGCAGGTTTGCCTAGCTTGGGCTTCATCAAATAAGGAAACTTATTTGTTTCATTGAAGAGAATGAAGGGAATTCCCAATTTTGCATGTTTAAAGAGTAACACTGAAATCTATTTAGAATCCTGCTGACCGTATCTCAGATCTTGCAGGCTCAGTGCTGTTCAAGCCTCCTTAGCAGGCTGAAGAGCACCCTTCTGACTTCTGACTTGCAGCAGAGGAAGAAAACACTTACAGAGCTCTCCAAGAAAAAAAGGAAGGCCTTCAAGCAAAAAATGGATTGGCCATCAACACTTGATCACTCTCTGCTTCCACCTCCTGCTTGTGGGAAAGAGGTAAGGGATCTTCCCTACACTTTGGGCACATCTTTACCCCTTCATTCCTGTGCACACCTGGCACCACACACTGCGCAACATTCATGGTTCCCAGGAGAGCTTTTTGTACTTGCTCTGCAATCCAAATCTACTAAATACACATTAATCTAATTGTAACCATTGTATCAAGCAGAGGAAAATAATTAAGAGACTTCAGCTTACAATGTGCCAACTATTCTAAAAATCAGATTATTGTGGATAATAAACAGTGAGAAACAACAAAACAGGAGTCAGAGGAATTGGAGTCTTTAATGGTCACTGATGTAGTAAATCAGCACTGCAGTTTAACACAGACAAATGTAATGTAAAGTAATATATCTGAGGGAAAGGACCGGACTTGAAAGCACATATTTAAATGTGACATTCATGCAGTACACTAGCTAGGAAAATGAGGCTAATTTCATTAAAGAAAAATAAATCTCTGAAGACCTTACAGTCCATGGATACACTAATAGAAAAGAAGGGGAAAAAAAGCATAATTTAGGCTATGTCAGAGGGGAATCACAGTGACTAGTAAAATAAAAGGAGCACAAGATAGATTTTATTAAGTTACTGAAATAAGTCTGGATGGGCAACTCCAGAAGACTATCTTACAGGTAGTGTGAGAAGTACCAGTGAGGATTATAAATCAGGTTCAGCTGCTGTCTCCATCCTTAGCTCTGGGTTTGATGACCAAGAAGAAAACTCAGATTTAGTTAGTAAGCTTCCTGGATATATTTAGATAGCACCTGCATATTTAAATTATGGCAACTTCAGATGTTCTCAGCTTTTCACTGCACCAGCCCCTATGGAAACAACTCCCACTTCAAGGACAGGCAAGGAGAAGAGAGCAGGAATTGGTGGTCTTTCCATTGCCAGTGGTCAGTGAACTAGGAAAATGCTGGGAATCGTGGTCACAGAGGAAATCAGAGGCCAGATCTGTGTTTTTTTCATAACCACAGAACACTTCTGAGAACTCTCCTAGGTGCAAGTACACAGACATATTCACTCCAGTGAAAACCAGCCTCTGCTGGTGTGGGAGGGGACAGACTGCCCCACACTCCTAAGGTTAAGAGCAAACTAACTCTGGCCAAGGACACTGGAGGGAAACTCCTTTTTAGGAAAGCCATGGTTCTGCATGGGTGCAAATGGCCTGTGATGCACTCAGAGACCCAGTGAACTGCTGGGAACTTCCATCAGGAAGATGAGGTCCAAACAGCTTGAGCTGTGATTTACACCAGTGGCTCTGTCAAAATCGGGTATCTCAGAATGAGCACCACAACGCTGACCTTCCTCAGAAGCCAGATTTATTCTCAGCAGAGAAAGAAAACCTCTCACAGTTGCCAGATTAAGCTGATCAAGAACTAACAAGAACTGGAGGAGCAACAGGAGTGGCCTCCTCCACTCTGCCTCCAGAGAAAAATCTGGCTTTTATTACAAAATTCCAGCCTGGAGCTTCCTCCCACAGGATAGACCAAGGAGGCCCAGACTTGTATGAATTAACCAAAAATAACACTTCCAGGGAGGGAGAGGATGATTGAGGGAATTGCTGATGGGATACAGAGGCCTCTCACCTCCTTCTCACCAGTTCAAGTCCAGAAGTCAGGAGGAAGGAGAGAAAGCCTCTGACTGAGAAGTTTGTTGCCTTTAGCTGATCTACTGGGAAGAAAGTGACTGCCACAACCACCATCATGTCAGGTAGCCCCAAGCCAGTGGACAGAAGAACAAAGATTGTCCTTCCCATCTCCACAATAAACCATTTTAAAAAGCTGTGGGTTACATGTTGCAAGGCTCAAATTGACAGTGAGCTCCAGGCTCCACCAGCAAATATGTTTAAAAATAGCCAAAGCAAACAGGATTCTGTTTGGGGAGAGAAGGAGCCAGGTACCTTTTTGGCTGTGTTTGGCCAGCAGCAGGGATATGATCTGGTTAATCCTGACCATCTCCACTACACATCCTCATTGCTATGGCAATGTCCCATAAACAGAGCAGGGATCAGCAGCTCCCTGGAGCAAGGAGGCAGCAGTGTCCTCAGGTAGTGGCACTGCATTAGAAGAAGGAAAACAAGATATTTGTGCAGGCAAGCTGAAGACTCACTAGAGCGTGTAAATGTTACCTAAATTTGTGCATCAGCATTTAAATACCATGAGAACTGGAACTGGAGCTGAGCAAGAGCAAAGCAGATGAACACAGAGTGTCTGATTCAGTCTGGGGAGATGGGGAAGCACAGGGAGCTGGGAAGCACCCACAAACTGGGCCAAGGCTACCCCAAATGCTGCTGCTGTTGCTGAGGAGAAGCTGTGAGAAACTGAAGCAGATGGCAGCCAACATGGTGGTAGGCAGCAGCACAGAATCCTCAAAGCAACCTCGGGCGGGACAGGAAGCGCCACACCAAGCTCAAGCACTGAAGCAGGAAAAAGCAGCTCAGAGAAAAGGACCACCAGCACCACAAGAAGCCACCAGTGATGGGAGATCTCTCCTGGGGCTCTCAGTGGACATCGTGGGTTTGTGGAGCTGCAGAGGGGTCTGGCTCAGGGACGAGAAGTCGCACAGACCCGATGTTAAAAAGCAGGATTTTTTTGCTCTGCCCTTGTGCAAGATGAGAAAGGGGGAAGGGAAGCACATGCCCACCCCACCTTCTTGCACACCCTGTGGCCCCTTAGAACACTGGTTCCCCCACTGCAGTGGACTGGCCGCCGAGAGAGGCTTTACTCAAGGTAGTACTTTGGTGAGGTAATCTAAGACAACAGGATTAAACTGAAAGAGACAATTTATGTTGTGCAACAGGAAATATTTCCAGACAGTAAAGTCTGTTGGGCTCCAGAGCACTTTCCCAAGGTAAGCAGCAGAACAGGAATGGCCATCCCTTGGCTCATCTGTCAAGGCTACACGAGCACTGTGTGGTGTGGAGAGCATGCTCGCACAAGGAGAGAGACAGGACAAGCACCCTGGGTTTGCTGCTGTTACAGCAGCTCTGTGTAAAAACAGGGACCCAGCATTTGCTTATGCACAGAACAAATTCCTCTTGACAGAAGAAAAAGCTGAGATGTAAGGCAAGTAAGAAAGAAAAAGAAAAAAACAGAAAAGTCTTGGTGGTACTTTAGACCCTTCAATTCCTATCATGATTTCACCCTGAGTGGGTTTCTCTTGTTTTGCTTTCTTCTTCGCAAGTGTGAGAAAAAAGCAGATATTAAGGGACTGATTCTTACCTGCCCTCCACTGCTGTAAATCAAGAATAACATCACTGAAATCAGCAGGGTGATCTTAGCTTAAAATGAAGTGGGTTCACATTTAAATCCAAAAAAATTAAGGACAAAATTATGTTCACCTCCCAGCTGGCACACAGGTAAAGTTTTGGGATAGCTCAGAAACCCACTCCCAAAAACTGCACTGGAGACAGAGGTTCATCTTTCAACAGCTGTATATATGGGTGGATTTCCAAAAGACTGGAGCTCCTATCCCCACATCAAGCACCCAAAGCAGCCCCTGAAGCTCAGCTAGACCCCCAGCCACCTTGCACAGGCAATGATTCCATTCACCTCAGAGCTGACTTGCCTGTTGAACCCCTGCGAAAATGCCAGTCTGTCACCTCATTTCCTTTCTCATCCAGAATACAGAGCACAGCTCCAGGTAAATGCTGGTTTTAGGCTGCTAGGAGGTGCTGAGAGCTACTCCTGCTACAGTTTCTCTCCTCCCTCTGTTACATGAGCTCATGACTCAATTTTGGCTATGTATGTCTCTGCTAGTAAACTAACCCCTGCCAGAGCCCATTCTTCTGCCCTGAAGCCAGTTGGCACAGCCTGATGCCTACATATTATTAAACTCTCTTACACTCTGAAACAAGGTGACTACATCCAAACTGCCTTTGGAGTGCCCTGGCCCTTCCTGAACTCCAGCAACACCCAGAAGTTGTCTCAGATCAAGCCGTGTGTGGTAGCACAGACCCTCGAGACCAGCTCACCAGTACATGTAGAAGCCTGCTGTGAGAATACTGAAAGTGAATACTTTTTCTTACATCCTCCAGTAGCACAACACTCAGAAAGAGTCTGGGAGACTGGAAGATCCAAAAAAGGATTTCCTACTCAACTCGATTTAAAAAAAAAAAAAAAATAGTGCCTTTCATGGAAGAACTGTGAAAGAAACTTTGAGCTTTTACCTAGAAACTGGCTCCAGGCAAAGCTGTCAGTAAATGTCTCCTGGGTGTCCTATTGCTTATGGCAGCAAGACAAGGGGTGCCAAGGCTGGACAGGGAGCTTGAACTTTCCCCAGCCATGGGAGGAGATGTGCCTTGGCTGGGGGCAGGGGAGAGGGACTGAAGAGCCCAGGGTGAGCCCAAAGCCCCTTTCCTATGTACCCATCTCGTACCTTTTCCCACCACTTTCTCATTAGGGAAGGGGACGGAGAGAATTCTACTGCCAAACCAGCATAAAACGAGAGGGAGCTGTGGGAGCAACATGAATCAAGCAGTGACTGGGAGGTAAATACACCGTACACAACACCTGGGGATCACTTCTCCTGGGGCCAACTCCGAGGCTTTTATTGCCCCACTTACAATTAGCTGGTAAATATTGTACATATAATTGACCTTTCTAAATGCTGCTGGGTAGCTGGAGGTGTTGGGAGCTAATCCTGCCTGTGAAGACCCGGGGTTGTGCAGCACCGACTCTATCTGCCGGTGCATAATGCTCTGCAAGCGCTTTTTTCCCTCGCTTACTGACACATTGAGATTTACTGCCCTGTGCCAGTGAGTTCAAGAAAGCCTTTTAACTCTGGAAGCTCCAGGAACCGGCTCCAGCACATGCTTCAGGATTTATCTGTCAGTTTGTTACGCCTTGTTTGTCCAAGAAACAGTCAAGACTGAACGAGTCAGGAATGACAGAAATAGTACATGAAGTCACAGTTGCTCCACTTTAAAGCACAAGCATTTATGTTGTTTTCCTACCAAATATACATGTGTTCAGCGAGCAAATAAGGCAATGGCAGAGGAAAGGCAACACAGGCAGGATTTTACAGATGCCAGCTGAGTTGTGCCCGCTCCTCCAAGCGAGGGTAACACAGATTTCCACATGTATCAGCTCTTTCTGCTCAGAAAAGCAATCCCCGGGACTGGACACACTCACAAGCCCCGTGAACGCTGCCTCAAGCCAGCCCTGGGAAAAACCTGTGAGCACTAAACTGAAGCTGAAAGACAAACATGTAAGAGAAAAGGCTGAGCAGCCCCTGCTCTTTGCCTCACCTCCGCTCGCTGTCTGCCCGGCCTCTGTACATCCCCGCGCCGCTCTGCCCCTCTTTTAAACAACCCTTTTTCCGTCACTCACATCAAGCCACCAGCACAGCAGCACCAATGCCAGCCCTCGCAGCTGACCTGTCCTACGGAGTGAGACGCTCAAGGGGCTCCTGTCCCCTCCCCGTCCCCTCCCCGTCCCCCCGCAGCCCCTCGCCCACCCAAACACCCAGCACGGGCATCCCCGGCCGCCTCGCTGCCCATCACCCGCACGGACAGGAGGAGCGGGCGGCGAAGTTTGCGGGAGAAAGATGGGTTTGCTCTCACCGCCTCAGGTTCCCAGCAGCCTGGGACGCACAGCGAGATGCGTGGAGAGAAGAAAGTTGTTCCAGCGTTCGGTTTCTTGGCGCTCCCGGCAGCGGGCTGGGAGCCGAGCCCGTGGGGACAGCAGGAGCAGGAATGCGGCTTGACGGGCGGCAGCGTGAGGTGTGCCCAGCGCTGTCACATCCTCCCCAAAAGCCGCCGGCCGGGAGGGCGGACGCCCTGCGCGTCTGCGGGAGGGCTGGAGCGCGGAGCGAGTGCCGGGGAGGGCAGCAACAGGAAATGACACAGAAACTTCACCAGGCTCCAATCCAAACTTGGCCCCTGACATGAAAGAGAGGGGAGGCAACTGGGGCGGGTGGGGGGGAAGAGAAATTTTTCCCCCTCATTAACCAACGTAAAAATCTGCTGACTGGAAAAAAAAATCACTGTGACAAGTTTTATGAAAGCAAGGAATGAAGAGGGTAGGGGCGGGATTCCCATCAGAGTTTATTTACTTGAGCAGGAGTGGTGCGATGGTGTTAGACACTAAGAGCAAAATGCCATTTTCAGCATTCTCCTGGCTTTTCTAAGCTCTCTGAGGGCAGCAGCAGGAGCGAGGTCCCCCCTGCATCCTGCGCGGCAGCTGCTGCCCCAGGTGCCCTGGCACGTCTGCAGGAGTCGCTCCGAAATGCAGCACTGCCCGCAGCTCCGGGCACAGGGGACGGGCCGGGGCTCCTGCGGGGCTGTGCCCAGCCCGGAGAGGGGCACACGGCTCCGCACGCCTCGGGGACAGGACAAGGGGCAGCACAGGCACCCGCGAGACGTGCCAGTGGCACGACTCACAGAAGCAGAAAATCACACTGAGTGCGTGGTCAAACCTTTGCTCGGATGGATGCAAGAAACTGCCTTTATTGAACAAAGCTGGATGGATACCTCAGAATCATACAATCATAAAGTCATTAAGGTTGAAAAAGACCTCAAACATCACCAAGTCCAACTAAAAACAAGGTGCTCACCACGAAACCATATTCCCAACTATCACATCTACACATTTTGGGAACACTTCCAAGGATGGTGACTCCTCCATGTTCCTAAGCAACCTGTTCCAGTGCTTGACCAGCCTTCCAGTGAAGAAATTTTTCCTGATATCCAATCCAATGGATTTTCTAATAGCATTATTCCTAATCTATTTGGATTATTTTCCTAATATCCACTCTAACCTTCCAGCAAGGCAAACCCTTGGAACCTCTCTACGTGCTGAGTGCAAGGGCACAGCAGCTATTGAACTTGGTTGCAGTTTTTAAAGCATCCTTTAAGCCTAAAATGTGTTCTTCTCAGGCAGCCCAGACCTAGCCTGAATCTGGGCTCTCTGCAAATCCCACCTGCCCTTGCAGTAGGCAGTGCCATTAACTCTTTGATAGGAGCCCATGGGACTTTCTAAGGGGTCTTCACCTTCATGATTTGGTTCCCACACCACTGCTGAAAGGTAGATGAGATGCCCACACAATCAGGTCACTGTAGATTGAACAGAAGGTCAAATGTTGTTTGGAAGAACCTGTATCACTCCTCATCCTACTGAAAGATGTCCTACCAGATATAGTAAACCACAGGGACAGTTGGAACCCTGGTCTAATCTCAGATTTAACTCTTTCCTGGAAAGCAAATATAAACATAGCTATTCTGCCTACAAATATGAAAGTGGTGAAAGATGTTTTTTCCTAAAAATTGACCTTTCTCAGGATAAAGATGGTCTCACTGAAACTTCTCCATTTAGCAATCAGTTTTATAGGAATATAATATTTCCACTAAAACAAGAATTTTTAAATATTCCTATTTCATAGGAATATTTTAAGGCCAGGTGAGATCAGTCATTTGATAATTTCCATCACCTGGCCTGATAACCTGCATAGCTGAAGCCACAGAATGGTGTCCCAAAGCAACACCTGAATCATTACAAATTATGGCACATCATGCAAGGACACATCCCCCCCAAATCAGAGGCTTTCAGAGAAGGACAATCCACCCTAGATAAGTTATTTCAGTGGCTATCACCCTGTCAAGAAGAAGGGCTGGCTTTCTGATCTGCATTTGTCTGGCCTCACTCTCCACCCTCAACCCTGGCCATCACTCATCAGTCTCTCCAGGAAGCTGCAGATCAGGCATGGACAGAGAAGGCTGCAGCCCACCAAGGTACAGCCCATCCTCAGTTTACCCCCAGAACAGCAAGAATATTTCAAGCCTAGGCATAGCTGGGGACCCTCCAATATTTTGGTTGAAAGCAGCCAAGCCATGCAGCTCTGAGTGGAAACTGGAGCCTGCTGCTCCCTCTCCATGCAAGCTCAGCTTTACAAAACCACAGACAAGTCATCTCATAACCTTGTCCTGAATAAATAAAAATAGCTGAGCTTTTTTAGTCTCTCACGGTAAGCCAGATTTATGGACAAACCACAAACCGTGCCAGTCACTCTTTAAAGATCCATTTCCATTGCATTAAAGTTCTTTTTCAAATGTGCCTACCAGACCTGGATGTGGTATTACCTCACCTATACTGTAAATTTTTAACAGACTTGGACTCCTATCCAGTTGCTCCATCAGATGCATCCCTCTCTTCGCTGTGCCTTTGCGAATGCGGTAGCGACCTAATAAGCTGAATTAGGGATTTATTGTTATAGTATCATTTTACTCCAAACTTCAACCTTAAACACAAAACACTTTCAGATTTGGCATTTATACAGTGTTCAACATATGCTTTGATCCAAACAAGGGCTTTGACCTGCCTAACCTTTGGCATATTTTTTTTGCTCCTGTGAATGACTTGAGCACAATCGTACGGTATCAGCTGTCACTTCCCTAATGAGAGGTTATTTTCAATTAATCAAAGAAATATAAACAGAGCCTTGTATCAAGTTTAAATAAGCTCAGAATAGTTCTGCCTTTAAAACAGATGTCTAAAGCTGTGTCTCCTTTCAGATCAGAGCTAGTGCACTGCCAAGAAGAGATCTTGCAGATCTGTTTGCTCAACCAGCTCAAAAAAAACCAGGTATCAGCTCCAAATCCTGACACAGTCCAGTGTGGCCCATTGAAGTCAGTGAATTGGGCAGCCCATGATGCAGATTAGGGTAACCAGGCCAAAATCAGATTTGTGAGGTCTTTACAGATTAGAGAGAACAGCAGAAGGGAATTAGTTAGCACCACATTATTTCAAAGGAAGGCTAGCCCTGCCCCAAGCCCAGCGCACCATAGCTGTTTCCCCATGGTTCTGATTGTGAAGAGGTCAAATAATAAAATGACAAGAGGAAGAGATAAACTAAACAGGGTCAGGGCTGATCTTTGGTCGCAGGGCCATCAGGCACAGCCTCATGCACAGTGGGGGCTAAATGTGGGCTAACCTCCAAAAAAGAATGGCCCCATGCAGACTTCCTGTTGGGAACAATCTCTGGGTCATGCTACTGGTCAAGCTATGCCAGAGATTGGCACCCCACCCTGGGATAAACAGGGACCATGATAACATTTAACACCATAAAAGTTTTCCAGTGGCAGGGCCCTGGTGCTGTTTAATTAACTTAAGCAATAAACTAAATATAGCTAATTTCAGAATGATAAATTATCCAAAAGACCCGCAAGAGTTCTTCTTCATCCTGAAGCCTTGGGTAAATACAGGCTTGCCCTGTGAGTCTCAGACTTTTCCATACAGCTTTAACATCCTTATTTCTTGTATTTAAGACTCTGGTTTTTGTCTGTAAGCTCTCCAAGGTAAGGAGCACATCTATTCGTAGAGCTTGGTCCTTGCTTGTCATTCAAAAAAACAGTGTTTTAATCCATGGGGTGGGGTGTATCTGCACTGTGCTTAGCCAGCTCAAGGGTAGATCTGAGCTAAATATCTGTACTGACCCTCTCTAGTTAATAGAGACTGGCCCTTGTGGAGGATAATTTGTTTTATGCAAACACAGTTTAACAGAGGTGAGATTAATCCCCTCTGGAGCTGACCCTCCTGCAGTGGTTATTAGTCTAGCTAATTATTGCAATCTCTGCACCTAATTTTCTGTGTCTACCAAGGGGGTAAAAAATAAAATATGTGTTTACCTGTCAGAGCAAAACACAGATTATTTCATATCTATAAAATAAATATCATAATAGTATTATCACAACTGTTGATGTCAGAAACAAGTCATCTTGTGCAGCCTCTAAATGAGGTAAACTCTGATTAGGCCATTAAGTTTTCATTCAGTTACCACTGGAGCCCAAGATGCTGTGTGGCACTAAAGTACATCTCAGCAGGGATCCACTCTGGATTACAGGGTGTCAAGGGTGGGGGAAAGCCACCATGTATTTTATTAACTAACTGTCCAGAGAGTAATAAATGACTTTTCAAAGGGAATTAATCTGGAAGAGCTCCCTATACTTGTTTTTGTTGTACATATACATATATATCATTAAATATCTCTGCACTAGGTGCCATTTTCTCTTGCTAAAAATAATCACTATAATCAGTCAGCTTTTCTGAAAGTGTGTTCTGATATTCTGAGCTCATTCACAAATAGCACCTGCAGCAACACCCAGTAGAGGTAGGGGAACACATTTGAGAGTAATCACTCGGCAACTTGTTTCCTTGAAAATGAACATCACTTTTCCATTTCTACCTAGAAATAAGAGTAGAGAAGGGAAATGGCTTATTGCAAATGGACAGATTTTGCCTGTTTATTTGTGAGGATGTGCAGCATACAACTACTGAGATTCGAGGGTGAAACATACGCATTTGGCTGCTATATAAAGGGAATTTACAAGGGTTTTCTTTTACTTGTTTGTCTTTGTTTGTCTTGCTTTTATTTACTTTTTATTTTTTCAGTCCAAATTGCATCATGGCCTCTGGTGATAACCAGTGGGACCTGTGGCTGAAGGACCTCACAACCCTGGATAAGGATAGAGGAGGGGAACCAATCTTTTTTTATCCTTTTGGCAGATCTATAACTAAAACCACAGCATGAACCATGTGCCAAAATACTGGGTTAATTAACTATACTTTCACCTGGGGAAACTACTTCTGTTTGAAAGAGTACCTTAAACTGCTTACAGCAGGAGGATTAAGGTGTGATGAATTCAAACAGAAGGAATAGTCTTATATAACTTTTTTCCTTCAGTACCTTAATTTCAGTCTAGATTGTCTGAATCCACAAGAAAAGTTATAATGCCTCAGAGATGTATTCTTTTCTGGCTTTTGCAGTTTTCATATGTTAACATTAGATGATCTGCTTTTTTTAAAAAATATTTTAACAATTTCCATGCATATCTGCTCCTCCCCATGCTATTTTTGGCATTTATGAAGCCAACTACATAAACTTCAGGGGCAAATGACCTTTAAAAACTAATGAAGATCTGTAACATTTATGTAACATAACATCCTATGTATTTTACAAAAGGAGAAAAGCTGGTTTCTTCTTCTCCCCTCTCCCTGTTCCCCCTACCCCCAAACAGATAGGAATTGTTTCTCTTGAGTCTGTCTCTTTCCAGAAAAATCTGACCTACAAATGGCTTTCTCATAACTCAGCAGACTAGTTTAGTCCTCATATGGATTTATCATTAACCACACAAGCACATGTTGTCCATTTTGCCCAACCTAATGAATGTGCTATAAATAAAATAACTCTAAAAGCAAGTTTCACCATTCTTATCCAAGCTGTTGCTGCAAGTCCTTGTAACTCCCAAACCCACTTACATTAGAAACATTAATCACTTGATTATAATTCAAAGCATCAGCTCTCTACAGCTGAAACTCCCCAGCACTTGACTTTGGCTGGACCTCTAACCTCAACTTATCACTTTCAGGCGTACTCCACATTTTCTGCTCCAATCTGCCACTGATGTAGGAAAGACGTGGGAAGTTGTTTTCAGAAGGTATTTTTAACCTAGGAGTGTCTCATTAAAAAGAGAGCTTAGTATAGAAACTCTGAAACAAAACCTTTCCCACTTCACTAAGCACAGCAACCTGAAAGTACCAGAGGGATATTTCACCACAACTCATGTCATTTTAAACCAAAGCAACAGAAAGAAAAAGGAAGATCTTTTGGAAAAGATGCTGTTGAGTGTAATTCCTATCTACCCCACAAATATTTTATATGATCATAGGATTATCTGTAGAGCTTTGTATTTTCCATCTAGAATGAAGGAGGCTGAATGAAGCCATCTATTATTCTGACTTGCCTGCTCATTTATTAAGAGTGTATTTGTACAGTTTGGGTTGTTTCTACTTATTTCAGCTGACAGCATGAAGATCATATTGCATCTCGACCAAAGGTTTAAAAGGCAAGAGAAACAAAATATTAATCTTAGGATATTATTTTTAAGCCTCATGTGCTTTAGTCTGGAAATAGAAAGACAAAGATAAAACCCCCAGAAGGACAGCCACAGCTAATGAGAGCCTGAGAGGAAATGATCACACATTCTTAGTTCTTCTGATGGATGTCCTTCTAGCCTTATTAATCAGAACTTTGTGATGCCAATAAATCACCAAAGTACGATAACAGATGAAGGTGAGTTTGGATGTAAAGTGATCCATGGTGAAAGATTACAATAAGGAAGGAAAAGGAGGGGGAGCCCCATACAGTTTTATAAACTGCATCCTCAGCTTGTAAGGACTTGTAGATAATAAATATCACTCCTTTTCCACATTATCTAGGAGATTAAGAATGTTTCTTGATGTATAACTGCTGGGAAGCCTCTGTAGCACCTTCTCCAGTTACCAGGAGGTTTATATTACATCAATTGCTTTAATTTTCCATCAATTATGATTTCATTTACAAAGAGGAACTTTAAAGTACCTTTCTTCCTTTAACCTCTTTTTGAGGAAGTAGGCTCTGGAAGCTGGAAAGGAGAATGCATGCAAAACATTGAGGGTTTTGATCTTGCAAGGTTTGTCAGATCCTGCTTTGAGATTCCTGCAAGTTTTCTGGTATGACCTTATCCTGCTTGAATGATCCTATGTCACAGAGGTGTCAGCGAGGTCTCCACGCCTCCAGTCACTCTAGATACAGAGTTGTTGTTTTCTATATTCAGCAAAAACCACAAAAATCAATCCACATGTGTCACAGTTTGTGGTTTTCAATGAAAGCATTTCCCAGAGCACTTCAGAAATAAATAAATGCATTTGAGATGCTATTACTGATGAATCAGTTCCACTCCCTGCTTTCTACCAGTAGTTTTTATGCTGTAGAATACAGCCCTGGCTATCTGAAGCAAACCAAAGTGATGCTTATGTCCTGCAAGTTCAAAATAAAAGGTTATTAAAATGAGGTAGCTTGCCAATAAGGCATAATTTGCCTTAAGCCATGAGAGCCAGAGGTATAGCAGACACCTAAGAAAGAAAGGACAGAAGTGCACTGAATGCCTTTGAGGATGCTCCCAAATGAAATAAAAATTTGGGTGCTGCCCTGTAGCTTTTATTTGGTTTGTGCCACAACACAGAGAGATCTCCAAGCTGATGCCCTACCAAGCTTTGCTAAGTCATGCTGCAGGACAGCACTTGGTAGGGAGATGC
>VYZP01000126.1:32486-53666 GCA_013400635.1 Hypocryptadius cinnamomeus
ATGCACCATCTTGGTCCAGATGCAGTGAAATTATGGCAGGGACATTGTCTGCTGAACTGATGGATCCCATCCAGAGGCACAGGAGGTTGGAGGTTCCATGGGTGTCAGTCAGACTCCATGTGGAGCCAGCCCAAACATGCCCATATCATACTGTATTCTGTATTCTCTAGGAATAGAAACAGGGATGTAGGGAATATACACAGGGATATAATCAAGTTTCATGGCACTTCTCAGAGCTTCTCTGGCTAGGATGACAGCTGAGGTGTCACTGACACCATCTGCCCAAACACTCCCAATTCCACAGGGAGCTCACAGGGAGATTGAAAAACTGGGCAAAGGGAGAGCCTTTGAAGTGATTAGATGTCCCTGAAGAAAATAAGGCAAATTTGTCCCTGTAATGCCTGCTTTGTACTCCCTGGAATAGTGAGGACAGCATTTCTGTTATCTCTCTTCTTGCCAACATTTCTGCATGTTGCTGTTTAATGGGAAGTACTGAAAACACACATGAATGGACACTAAATTACAGAATATCCCTTCAGGCTTTCTAAGCCATCATGAGCATGAACAGGAGAAAAGTACATGTGAACATAAATTCTAAGCTGAGATGTGTCATTTTACCGATATAAAAAGTGGAGTGGAGAAGAGAGAAAATTAAGAACAAAAGACAATGAGGAAAGAAAAGAGAGAGGGGGAAAGCCCTACATATAAGCTTTAGCATCTGAGAAAAACCAAGCAGAATACCTGGTGACCTGTGTTGCAGTCTGAGGTCTGCTGTGTATGGATGCATAAGTCTGTGGCATGGAAATGAGTCAGAATTTCTGTCCCAGGGAACACACTCCACTGGTGCAGTCTAAACTCCTCTCAGGGGGGTATGTTGGACTTACAGATTTGATTCTTGCCACATGATTCTTGCCAGATGTCTGGTCATAGACAGCTGATCACCAGCAGATTATTTTAAAATAGACTTCAGCTGAGACACATCACTTCCACCCCGAGAGCACTTAATTCTTAAAATTCAAATAATTGAGTGCTTGAAATCAGCAAAGGACTATCCTTCAATTACAGTTTCATGCTGCAAATCCTGTGTTCTTGAAATATGGAGGCAGCCCAAAGAAATCGAGGGGTATCCAGGCCCTCTTTCCGCTGCTCTTGAATGAAGTATGGTATGGATTTCTAGACCTGGATTTAGGCCTGGAAGCACATCTGGAGGGTGTCTATTCCCTGCATATGTTAGATTTGTGCTACATTAACAAAATCATGGTTTCCACAAACATAAATGATGACGAAAATTCCTGGCCTGAAACTAAATATTGTTGTTTATTATGTCACACTGAAACTGACTCCTGCAGAGATGATGACACCAAAGCCGTGAAATGTCAGCCGCAGAGCCTTGGAGTGCTGTAGCAATGCTCCTGTGAAGGCGACTGATTGAAACTCCATCATCCTGAGCTAAGGCATCAAATCTTCCCAACCCACACAGTGACACCTATCAAACAGGTGTCACCTCACTGCAATATTCACCTTATCTGCCGGAGAGGAGGGACTGCAGCACAAGAAAATGAGAAGTCTTTGGCAAAAGAGAACAAGATGAAAGAACAAACACAGCCCTTCTCAGCAAGGTCACCTGATGCAGGAGTTGGAGATAAAACACTCCTGGCTTCCTCCAGTGCCAGTGATATGCCCAGGAAGAAACCTTCTCCTTCCTGGCATCACATTTGTTAAGTTGAACAGCTTGAAAAACCTTTAAAATTGGATGTGCAGCTACCTCTGGTCACAGGAACATCCCTGTCTCCAGCAGCAGCACTGCTGCTAGGGAGCATTACATAAACGAGTTCATGTCAGGTCATAATCAGAAGACAGGCAGAGGCAGAAACACTCCAGCAGGCATTATTTTTCCACAGCACAGCCAAAAGCAGGCAAATATTTAAGAACAGTAAAATGCCACTGTGTTTGCAGACACCATTTATTAATAGCAGGATGGATTCTCAGTCAGTTTGTACCACAGATACCAGCACCACCTTTGCTGCACTTAGTTGATGAAAGTGACATAAATTTTCAATGAACAGTTATTTAAAACTGACTAGGCAACCTGCAAAATTCTCCATGCTCTTGATTCTGAAGATTTGTTCCCAAATCCATATCCAACCAGTAAATACTTAGCCATGAGTGTGTCCCATGTGCTATAGAAGAAAACAGGAGATCAAGGATCCTGTTCTCAAAAATTGAAAAGGTAGGAACAGACAGAGGAGTTATTAAATCCTTCCTCTCTCTTGCATTGCACTGCTGATGCTTTCTCATTTTTAACAGAGGTTATAGAAAGTACAGACTGTGACCCAAGGGGCTCAGCAAGGAAAGTGTTTACTCCCTACAGGGCAGGAACAGGGGTTCCCAAACCAGGATGGATCCTGGGTCCCAAACTAGAAATGATCATAGACCTGGATATGCAAAGGGAAACTGTACTGGGGTCCCAAAAAGAGTTTTAAAAATAGGAAACTTTGAGAATTGCTGATCTTAAGGAGTTTAGTTAGATGCCTATAATCATGTTGTGTTAAGTTTTAATTGTTTTCAATATCTCAGAGTTGCATTTATACCCTCAGGAAGGTGATGAATTTGAGCAAGGGGCTTCCCATGTAAGCAAGCTGACAGAAATGGGAAAAAACCAACCAAACAAAACAAACAAACAACACCCCCCACACAAAACAAAATAACAACAACAACAAAAAACTACCAGGACAAATAAAATAAAACACATCTGACTCCCCTGAAACTTATAAATTTTGCCCCAGCCTTTTATCAGTGTGTATCAAAACTGGCCATTGCAAAGAAGCACAGTCATATTCTGTGAGAAATAGCACAAATCTCTTCATTTATAATGCAGCTCTTCTTGCATTTTAGCCATTAATCATTGGCCCATCTGCATACCCCGAACTCAGCTTTGCCAACGTGTTCCAGACTCTGAGCTAAGATTCCTGAATCAAATATTCCCCCTTCCTAATTTATGCCACAGTAACACTTCAACCTGAAATCCCCAGTGCCTCAGAGAAGGAGGGTTTCTTTCCAACAGGCAGTAGCTGAGCTGACAGGGAATGCTGATGCTAAGCTCCCATTCTCTGCTGTTTTTGAGTAATGTCTGTCATGTCAGGCTGGAGAGATGGATATATCCATGGGGCAGGTATGGGCACAGAGATATTCGATACAAGAAACTCATCTGGCTGAGAGCATCATGGCACAGGAAATCTCTCCTCCACCATCTATTCCAGCTTCCTGAAGAACTCTGGAATTGTGTGCTCGTATCTTTGTGATCTGCACTTAGGACACCTCAAAGACATAGTCAAGGACCAGAAAAAGACAATGGTTAGCAGCTATGATCCTCTGGAACAATGGGAAAACAAAAAAGTGTCTTATCAAAATAGTGGAATTAATTCCTTTAGGAACTGCAGACTACCTCAAATCCCATTCCCTCTCACTAAAGGTACGTGGTTCAATTCTCTTGCATCTGTTATGTGAAATAAAAGTGCAGCTATTGCTGTAAAAAACAATTTAAAATGTTTCTATAAATATATTACCAACCCAAGAAGGGTCAAGAATCTCCATCCTTTACTGGAAGCAGAGGAGAACATAATGACAAAGAATGAGGAAAAGGCAGAGGTACTTGCAAGGAGGTTGTAGCAACCTGGGGATGAGTCTCTTCTCCCAGGTAACAAGTGATAGAACAGGAAGAAATGGCTTCAAGTTGCACCAGTGGAAGTTTAGATTGAACATTAGGAAAATTGTCTTCACTGAAAGGGTCATCAAGCACTGGAAGAGGCTGCCCAGGGCAGTGGTGGAGTCTCCATCCCTGGAGATACTTACAAGATGTGATGTGGCTTTGAGGGACATGGTTTAGAGGCGGGCTTGGCAGTGCTGGGTTAATGGTTGGACTTAATGATCTGAAAGGTCTTTTCCAACCTTAATGATGCTGTGATTCTAAAATATGTAAGAGGATACACATTTCACAAAAGTCAAACTGCCTTAAAATCCTAAGAAAATAATATCCTGCACTTCAAACACTCTTCCCCAGAGGAAAGGTTACAAAAACAATAGTTGAAAGATGTATGATCATTTTGACTAATGCACTACCAGAAGATGTTCCCGTGCTCATCTGATGGGTGCAGGAAAAGAATGGAAAATAACATAGTTGGGTTCAGACCAGGTCAGGTGATCTTTCCAAAGATTGCTCCTGTCTCTTTTCTCAAGAAGCACATACCCAAGAGATTCTGTATGCAAACAGCTACTCAGAAGGGAGCATGATACAATAATAAAAACCAACAGACACATTTAGAATAGGATTAAAAATTAAAATCCCTTAGTGAAATCCAGTAGCTGCTTGTTATGTATGTGTCCAACTTACTGCAACACAATGCTTCCCTAAAACTTGAGGAAGATTTTAGGAGGTAAATAAGTGGATGTTCTCCATACACCACACACATTAACAAGGGGCAATTAGGCCTATCATCGTGGGCTTCTCTGCAGCACATCAATCACAGGCAAAATCACAGAACATCCATGACAGGGCTCAACAAATAAATAATTAATATACATTAACAACGTGTAACGGAAAAGGAGTCTTATTAATTAATCCAGTCTCACATTTTGACGAGCCTACAAATGAGCTTGATAAAAGTAATAGTGTTGAGGCAATGGACTTTTGAAGAGCACCAAATCTGAATCCTTGAAAAATATACTTGGCTGGTTTAAAATAAACATAGTACAGTGTAGATTAATTGGAGACCAGCTGATAGCTTTCCAAATTAAATAATAAATGGCAAATGTTCACTCAGCAAGTGAACTTTCAGCCCCCTATAGATGTTATCTTACCAGTTGCTATTTAGTGTTTTTATTGCTGACACAGAAGAAAAGGTTAGACTGTTATTTAGTAAGTTTGCGGAATTTTGGGAAGCAGCATGAAATACAGAGGACAATAAAGCAAACCAATCCAGAGAGGAATTCAGTAAACTGCACACCAGCCAAGAGTATGAATTTCAGTAAAGTCCTGAATGTAAGATTAAACAGTGGAGAACTTGCTTCTCGGGCATGAGAAAGGAGGCCAGAAGCAAACTGGAAAAAGCCTAGAAAGTGATAGACTCTAAGTGGTGTAACACAGACATCTTCAACAGCATAATGCATGTACTAGAGATGTAATACCAAATAGAAGAAGCAAAGAAATTATATAACAACCCAACGTGGCATTGGTGCAACTGCTGCTGGTATTGAGAGCCTATTCTAAAGGCTGCAGGTACTGAGCAACTAAAAATAATTGAGGGAAAAGACACAAGAATGAATAAAGAATTGGGAAACCTCATTATGGAGAAAGACATGAGAAGATTTACCTCTTTAATTTTACAAAGAAAAGGCTGAGAGGTTTCTTAATCACAGACTATAAGTATTCAAAGAGAGAACTGGAATTAGCTAATGAAGTTTCTTCAACCTTAAAAGATCTCGTAGTGGCCAGTGGGTAGAAGTTAAATCTAGACATTCAGAACAGATATAAAACTGGTTTCTTTGACAATTTTGCAAGGGTTGTGGGATACTTACAGTCACTGGGAATCTTCAAACCAACTTTTTTTAATTTTCACTCCAGTTCAAACAGCAATTAATTTAGGGAGGTCTTATGGCCTCTTGGCCTCAGTAATTTATCAGTTAAGTGACAGGGCTTCAAATGTTTCTGTGGGAGGTTATTTTACAACCTAATAAATGTCATCTTTGTGAATAGTTTCATGGGATTCTGCATTTGTCTTTAATACACCACTAATGGACCACACTGAGTAACTGATTCCTTTGTTTTCTCTTCTCATCAAAGCACAATTAAAATAATGATCCTTCAGCAGATAATAGCACCTTTTCTAATACTTGTAAAGAATAATCAGAGAATGAATCAAGCAATTAATTCTAAGTCCTTAGTCATCCCTCCCACTCAAGACCCAAACCAATGTTCACTTAAGCACAGGAATATGTGAGGAATGTTTCCTTCAGCCAAGCACTGGAGAAGAAGAGGGAAATCTGGCATTTGTGACCCTAAGACTGTGGTATCTGCACCCAAACCAGAGGACTATGCAGAGAAAATGGAGATTCTTGCAGGAGCTGAAATAAATGTGCTCCTGTGGTTAACGCTCACTCCTTCTCTCCATCTTTACTTGCTTTTTGGCCGTGGCTTGTCCCTTTGGTTGCTCATGCTTTAATTTCCTGCATAATCTCAATCCTGCTACTCAGTGTTTAAACACTGTGTGTGTTTCCTTAAAACCACAAGAAATCATTAAGTCATAGAATTGTTTGGGTGGGAAGAGATGCTAAAGATCCTCTCATTCCAAACCCCTGCCATGGACAGGGACATCTTTCACTAGACAAGGCTGCTTCAAGCCCCATCCAGCCTGGCCTTTAACACTTCCAGAGATGGGGCATCCACAGCTTCTCTGGAGAACCTGCTCCAGTTCCACACCACCATCACAATAAAGAATTGTTTTTCTAACATCTGACCTAAAAAGCAGCACCTGAGGGGGCACCTGGAGTTGAACCAGGGACCTCTTGATCTGCAGTCAAATGCTCTGCCACTGAGCTATACCCCCTGCCTGAGCAACCCTGCTCTGTAATGAAACCCATTAGGACATTCCCTGCCCCAGGGAGCTCACAGCATGGAGTATGAACCAGCCTTGCAGAACTGGTCCAGCACAGACAACCTCACTGCATTTTTTCCTGAGCCTTGTAGAAGACACACAGGGGGATGTAGGACTTCTGAGGTAGCACAGCAATGTCTTATGAACGAATAAAAACTGAACCTTACAGCTAGTGCTGGACAGTGCCAGCCAATGAACTGCAAAATTATGGGAAAATTGCTCTGCATTCCCTTTAACTCCTTCTATGCACTTCTTTCCAGCTATGTAACAGGCTTACCTGTCCACCTCCTTTGCCCAGATGTGCACAGCAAGGCCAGCTGCATTGTCCATCCCTTCTCTCAGCCAGCACCATGCCTTTGTCCCCTCAGCAGGGTAGCTGAACACCCACAATCAGAGGTAACAGTGGCCTGGTGACTCAGGGACTGAATCCCCATCTGAAAGCAATGGTGATAATTCCCAAAGGACACTCCTGAAGTTCAGCTTTCACTGAGTAATTCCCAGGCCTCTGAAAACAGGCTGGAGAACAGTAAATTTAGTAAGGGAACAGAGATCCTACAGGTCCCTATTGCATCACCGTCCCTCTGTTTGAAATATTTATTATATCAATATTTATTAGTATCAAGATTCTTGCTGGAATCACAATACGTGTTCAAACACCAGGACAGTGAAAATGCATGTCCATGGAGTCAGCCAGAAGGTTCTGGTTTGGAGAATCCAATGCAGGCAAAATTGGACAAACATTAGATAAATAAACGGAAGAGGCTGAACCCTAATGGAAACTAAGAGAATTTGTTTGCTCTAAATGATGGACTACATGGACTGAGATTTCTGTAGAAAGCATCTACAGACAGGTACATTCACTGGGACTTTGGGTAAGGTCCCCAGACTGAACTTTTTGGCCATTTTCTGTGATTTTGATTCATCCAAAGTTTGCCACATCAAAAGTTATTAGTATGAGTGCTTTGGAAAGCATGATCTCTCCCAAGAGGAGCACCATCCCACAATAAGCATAGCCAACCCTCCTTCCAAATCATTAATATGGGTCTTAAACAAAAACAGTCTAACATTGTTCCCTTCTGTTCCCCTGAGGTATCTTCCACCAAGTCTTGGCATTTATTCATTACTATGTGTTTCTGGTGCCTCCAGCCTGTTTTCAGTCTGCTTTATAATCCTCATCTCCAGTCAATTTAAATTAAATTTTCAGCTCAGTCTTCGTGAAACAATACATTAATTGCCTCAGTACATGAATAGACATCTTATTTACACAGATTAAATGACCATATTCTTTTCATCTACTTGGCCCGGAGTTGGATCAAGCTAAGTGATTAAGTTTTGTCTGGATTTCCTCCCTACAAATCTATGTGTGTGTCATCCATGTTCCTTTTCAATGGTGAAGTCAATATGTGTAGAGGGGCAGCATACTTCCTACATGCTACTAAAGGAATCAAACTAACAACTAAAGTGTGCTCTGAGTCACACAGAAAATTCAATAAACTCTTCTTCACCAGGGATGAGGTTTGCTTTAAATGCTTACAGATTTACTTTGTTTAGTCTTTTCTCCAGTATTCCATGACAACAAAATTTACCCCCTCCTTTTTCCATCATTTACATTCCATTTTGGCAACTCTCTTGAGGGTTAGCTAATATACATAGGGCTCCATGTGAATGCATGGCACAGCAAATTCTTCTTCCTTCCTTATTTAGACTCCTTCACTAGACATGGAAGCCAAATTTATTGGATAGTTACTAACTCTTTTAATGACTGCTGCTTATTTGTAAAGATCAATACAACATATTTTCCTCTGTCCTCTGGTTCTCATTTGATTCTTCTGGTTTTCAGAGACAACTTTGTGAGCCAGCTCCTTGATTAATTGCATGACAAACACAGCAGGCAGATTTGGTTTCCCAAGTTTCATTTCTACGATTTTCCTGTTTCCCATATCCCTAAAAATTCGCCCCATTCCTGATGTATTCAGTTAATGTTAGTGTCAGGAGATAGCACAGAGATTCAGTAAATCCAGCAGTACTGACTTCAAGTTCTCATTCTGTGGGGCCTCCTAATGCTGTTAGACAGTTTGAGGTCTAAAATGGGATGAAAGGAGACAAGGCGAGGTAAATATGTCACTTTCACTCACAGTGCTCTATGGATGTTCCCCAACTTGGTGAAAGTCAGCTAACCCACAAGTGCAGTAAGGTATATTGGCATGTGAAAAAGTTTCTGTCTGTAGTGTGTACAGACACCCTTTGCACAGATCAGAACTCCTTTTCCACCATGGATATGGGATCACCCCGGTACAAGAACAGGATTCTGAATCAGCTTCATGTCTGAACTCTTTATTTCTTTGTGTCATTCCACTAAACATAAATACAGATTTCCATCACCAGTCATGAAATAGCTGTTTCAACAGAGTTTTGGAAGTTTGAAGACATACACACCCCAAAAAACAACCAAACATCTGAGCAGCAAAATGATGTAAATTGGAGAAAATGAAGTGTCCTCTACATGGGCCCTACCCTTTCAAAGCACAAACATTTCCAAAAACTAATGCAGAGAGAAGTTTGTTCCAGCTGCTGTGTGACTCAGGCTGGCATAAGTAACTGACCAGGGCAGTTCTGGGACAGCAAAGTGGGGAGAAAATAAAGGCCAAATACTGCCTTGGTTCAGAAGATGTGAAACTTTCAAGTAACTGAACACCAGACTATTGAACATCCCTGGCTCCCTACTATTTCCCACCAGTTCCAACATTCTGCTGCACACACAGGCCAGTGAAGCACAAGCAGCAGCCTACATCAGTACAGCAGTCAGGACTGTGTCTATAGTGCTCCCATCTGAAGTGTTTAATACTTCCATCTCATCACTTACTCGGGTTCTGAAAAGAGATGTGAACAAAGCTGAAGACACAGTGAAGATCTTCAAAATGGCCAGTTCTTTAGGGAGCTTCAGGCCTGGGCTGTGGGTCCTAAGGAAGGATCTCAGGGAGACACAGTTGTGGAGTACAGCAAGGGTTGTTTAATGAGATGAGAAAAGCAAGACAAAAAAGATCAAAATGGACTAAATAAGTCTCTTGGTATCAGCATCTGTGACTCACTTGCTATCAGCATTGTGACATTGCATTACTTTCTCCTGTTGTCTTGCCTAAGACCTATTGAAATGAGAAGCAGCACATCTCAGACAATTTGTTGAAATCACTTCAAGTCTCTGAGTGATGTTAATGATTAGTGACCAAGGGTGGAGTGCAGTGAGGTGAATGGCAGATGAATGGCAGATAACAGCATCCACCTTCATGGAAAACTTTTATCTGAGCACTTCCATGAATTCTGAATATATCTCATCACATCCTACTCTTTACCTTACTTACTTCCATCACTCTTCTGCAAAGTATCCTCATATTTTATTTTTTAAATGCAGAGATGAAGAAATGAGGGAGTAATTGACCTGTCTAAAGTGACCCAGGCCTGTCCAGGCTTCCAGGACAGAGTTCAGACAGAGACCTCACTTGCACTTTTGGAACTGCAGACAAATCTTATGGGTGGTTGGTCTTTAAGGATGTGCTCAGAGCTCTGCTGCTCCCTCCCCTCATGTCACCAGCACTGCAAAACCTGTCATGAGTTAGCAGAACAGTTAAGGGCACAAGTACCAGTGTTAGACCTTGTGAAGGTACTTCAGGTTTGGTGCATGTGGTCTAGGAGCTGCCAAATTTAAAGAAGATTTTTGCAGAAGTATTCACAGAGACAGCCTGTCTCCACATGTCTATCAATAATGCTCAAGTGTCAACACTTCGAGGCTTGGATCTGAAGATGACCTCACCTGCTATAGGTTTGCTAATGGCCATTATCTGGTTCATAAATGGGGAAAGTCAGGCACAAAACAATAAAACAATTCTTCTGCAGTAACTCAGATCAGAGCTGGAATATTAAGAAAAAAAAAAGAAAAAAAGAAAAATTGAAATCCTGGCTCAAGTATCCTGTATTATCTACAAAGTGATTGAACTGCTCCTCTCAGAGTTTTCTCTTTCATTCCTTTTCCATCACTCCCACTTCTCTCCCATTGCCAACCATGTCTCTCATTGCCAGTTTCCTTCCTGTAGTCTTTTCCACCATTCTTACCCCAGCAATGATCCCTTCCTCCCAGTTCTGCTTCTTTGCTGCGGGTCTTTCCAAACGCCATTGCACGGGGCCATCTCCCTGGGACCAGAGGCACCTCACTGGAGGGGAACGTGCAGCTGTTGGTGGCTGGAAAGCAGCCAGAGAGCCCCCACTCCCCCCAGCTATGCTGCAGGAGGATGCTGAGTGATGGTGTCAGCAAAGAGCAGAAAGAGGCCTTGGCTGCCTGTTCAATACCTGAAAGCAGCCCCTACTCACTGGAAAATGGATCTGAAGGAGGAAGGTTGCTCCCCCAGCCTCAACAGAATGATATTTCATCCAGCGTGAAGGAGATGTTGACAGAAGGGTCTGTGTCATCACAGATGAGAGACTTTTGGCTGGTAGAGATGTGCCTCCACCAATCACCTCCACTCCAGCAAGAGGCAGGACACTGTCAGAGGCTCCTGCTTGCCCACAGGCAGAGGTGGATGCACAGTGTTCCAGTCTGCTCATAAAAAGGGCTCTCAGGGAGGGCAGAGGGAGGGCACAGGCAGGACAGCCAGCTCCTCTGTGTTATGTGTAAGGAGTCAGGGTTAGAAGTGGCTTTAATTAGGGCATTGCTGCTTTGATTTGAGAACACAGGGGTTTGAAAGCATACAGGTTTCATGTTAAGTTCTTTTTGAACTCAGGAGAAAGGGTTTGACTTGCTATTTGTGAGCATCTCACTGATCTAGTCCTTGGGTCTATCAATCCATGGTCATCCTCCAGTGCATCTCTCCCAGGCTATACTTCATTAGTTCAACCCAACTACACACAATTTGCTCTCAGAACACACAGTGGCCAAATAAAGGGACTAGTATGGCATGCAGCCACAGAAAAGGGGTTTGAGCAGAGCACAGGTACTCTCCAGGTCTGCCTTCCCAAGCAGCATGTCTCCAAGTGATGAAATGCAATGCTATCAAATATCATGACAGAAAGTGCAAATATATAAAACATGAGGGCGCCTCTTAAAAATAAATGTTGCTCCATGATCTTTTTCCCAGGAGAAGGAAGTTTCCAGAGTGCTGGCTCTCTGCGTGTGGTATCACATATTGCATGGCCTGTTCCCTATAAGCTCTCGACATATGCTACGAATCTGCCTCTGCACTACAAGTATTCTAAATCAGATGCTTATGCCTTCTTCTGATCTTTTGCAGTCACACGTACATACATTGGATTTTGCCACAGGCTATCCATCATTCCTCCCTTTCCAGCATCTGAAACGCATGACTCGCAATTTGGTTTTATGTGTGTTTTACTGCAGTTTCCATATAATCACTCAGGAAACTTTAATTCTCACCTTATGAGCCCAAGTCTGCAGTTCTAATCTTTGTCTCTCACAAGTGTCATGACTGAATGTCTGATTTCAGACAGTCTGTATTTCCCACAAATGAAGGAAAAATCAAATTCAATTGCAATCAAAGCCCTACTTCTCACAATCAGTTGTTTACTCACATAATTTTTCACCTTCTACCCCAAAGCAACATCTAAGCCCTTGGGCATTGCCACCCCTCTGCCTCTGAGTTTGCTCATTTCAGTTGTGGGCTAAGCACAGTGGTGCTGCATGAGGTGGACATTTTCCATCACCACAGGACAGACAGCTCTGCTAAGGCATCCATCACCCTCTAATGACCCAGATTTCCTGCAGGCATCAAGGGGAAGCTGCTTCATCCACTGTAGACCTGTCATGTCTCAAGACTATGACTTGCCCCTCATTCCTCCCTCTCCTTCCTTTCTACTCATTCACCAGGAATTCACCATGCCCATCCCCTTCCCCATCCCAGACTGGAAGTGGCAGGCACAGCTGGTTGGTATCATCCACCTTCCAGCTGCCTCTTTCAAAGGCCATAAAAAGGAAAGGGGGCTGTAGGTCACCCCAGCCCCCAGCTTACCCCAACCCCTTACCAGCTGTACAAACCCTCCTGCCTCAAGGGCTGACATAATTTGGCACAGCACTCACCAGAGCAGTGCTGTCTGTACAAATGCATGTCCAATACCTCAGCAAGGGATCCTGATCCCAGAAGGACTCACCCACCACCCTCTGACATCATGCTGCATGTGCCTCATCCCCTGCAATGACACATTTCTGTTTATGGTCAGGGAATGTCACTCTTCCAGGAGGGCATATCCCAGGCAGAGGGAGATTTCTAGCACAAATATGTCCTTGTTGGTGGGGTGAAAGAAGATGGAGGATTTTTTAGCTCTCTGGAAAGGGACTAAGTGGGAAGGGTTGACAAAGAAGTGGTCTGGTAGGATGCCTGCCCTGTGTATGAAGCAGATGGGACAGACGCATCAGAGAAGCCCTATAAACAACCAGTTAAGCTTCAGTCACAAGCCCTTTCATCTGCTTCAAATATAGGCTCTACCACCTTCCAGCTGGGGCTGGAAAACATCAGGTCTGCCCTGCCTGCAGGGCTTTGTGAGTTTGTATGTTCTGAACTCCTGCCAGGAGTAACTTTGGTGCTGGAGGGATCAATGTTGGGCCCTGTGCAATGCATCCATAATGCAGTGACTTATGCATGGAGGAGGGAAGCCGGGGAAATTCTGTCCCACTATAAACTATTTCTTGGCTCTTTGCATTAGTTGTCAGCCCTTGGGAGTATATTTTCCTTTATTCCCATTTTTCTGTGGTCTGCATTATCATTTGCTAAATATTAGTGTGTGCTATTTATCATGAGGTCCACAACCCTTGTCCACTCCAGGGAGTTTGCAACTAAGTCACAGCAATAAATTTTCTGATATTCTATGGGCTTTACAGCGCTAAGAGACACACAGCTGAAATCATTATCTCAGAGCCTTCATCCCCTAATCTCACAGTGAAACACTCATCACCAAAGGCAGGGAGGATGCACACGAACACAGGTTGCTTACACTTACAGCAGATTCAGACTCAGGCTCCAAGTCTGTTTACTAATAATGATGATTACTGCAGCTCCTCTGGTTTTATAACATGTTTGAAAGGCTCAGAGAAATCACATTATCTGTAACTCTCTTTCAACAGCATGTTTGGCTCACAGGATCTGCTGGGCTAGCAAAGGAAAGGGTGTGTTTGTGGACTGGGAATCTGTTATAATAATATCATGGTGACCAAAATGAGCACCATGGTCTACAATTACTGCTATGTTTATTGCAGAACTGAGTCACCTGAGACCTGACTCAAAACCTGTTGACTCCACTGAAAGTATTTTGCAGCAGGTCCTAGGAGCCACTTGGACAAGACATCATCTCTTACTGACTTTTTCTGCCCACTGTGTTTAGGGAGTTTGGACTTTCTCCCCCCAATAGCTGTTATCTAAGAAGGGATTCAAACTTTGACTAGAAAGGTTACTTCAGTATCTCCATATTTCTGATCCCAAAGCCCCTTTCAGAGTCATTCTTGGTTAATGACTAGAAATGTTCCAGCTTCTCTTGGCAATAGGATCTGATCCCAAGAACCTTCAAAGAAAACCAGAGTTCAGACTCAACTGGTAATATTTAATAAAGATTTGGAGGGGTAATTAAAGAAATAAATTAAATGCTACTAGAAGTTACATGTCCAAAAGAAACACTGGTCTGAGGAGTCTGTATTTTTCAAAGTTATCAAATTAGCCCAGTTTGGTTTCCACTGCCAGTCTAAATAATGACGGATGTTGTCCAACCTCTTTTCCTTCCAAGTAGGCTGAGAAATCATGGACAAGGTCATTAGTGTGAGAGAAGGGGCATCTCCTGCTCTGAATGTCCCAGACAGAGGTGCATGGAACAGCTGTTCCTTTCTCAGAGAGGGAGAACAGCAAAAGGAGAAGAGGAAACTTGAGCAGCCAAGTGGCCATGTCCTGTGGACAGAAGGAACAACTGGCATTAGCTGGTTTTGCTTCGCCAACCTTATGGCAACAAAAATGACAGAAAGGACTGGACAAAAATATTTGAGAACAACCTAAGAACAAAAAATGGGGCAGCATCCCCTGCAGTGGCAGGGCACAGCCCTCACCTCTGTTCTTCTCTTGCTCTCTCACTATGATGGGAGCCAAGTTCAGGGTTCACTGGCCATTCCCTGGCCAATTCCAAACTCACTCTCCAGCTCACAGTGCCCAGACAGTCTCAATATTTCCCCCATATTTTTTTGCAGCCCCATAGCCCTTTCTGACAGTAAAGCTCTGTTGATCTGTAGCAGGGATGCTTTTTTAGCATGCCAGGCTCATGAATGCCATAGCCTGTTATCCCAAAAGACTGAAGAATAAACAAAGAGGGACAGGAAGAATAAAGACCAATAAAACTCCTTGATCTGAACTTCAAATCCAGGATATATATATTAATAAACTAAAGGGCTCAAGCACTGGCTTGGAATTGTACACAGATTGTAACTTATAAAATTTCCAGAGATATTTTGGTCCGTTCTCTGCCCTGGAATGGCTCAGGGGACAGCACAGCCAGGGACTTTTTCAATGCAGTTTGGGTATAGAGATTTCCTCTACTCAGATGTGAGCCATGCCTTGCCACTTGCCCTTAGGGCCAGGGAACATTTTTATTGTACAATTGTAGCCCATAGGGACTCTCTCCAAAACACAGTTCAATCTCCAATCTGGCTGCCCAGTATAAGGGATGCCTGGCAGGTCATAGCTGTCTCCTTGATGTATTCAGATTCATTCCCTGCCCTCTCTGCTGCTTGGGAGACATCAAGTGCACAGGACATGCTGGGAGCTGCAAGCTGGGGGACTCACCCTGGCACAGGGATTTCCCACCAGAAGGCACCAAACCAACACCAGTAACTCCCAGGACACCTCCATGGGGCAGGGACAGTGGAGTGGCCAAGCATGGCATGCTGCAAGACTGGCTGATGGTGCTGATGGGTTTGGAGCCAGCAGGAAAAGGCTCTAATTAGGTTGTGTTGGCTTTTGCCAAGATCAGGACTGGGTAGTTCCTGGTATAGCCTCACAAACCAGTGGATCTTGTTGGAAGCTGCATGCACTGAATGCTCTGCTTAGAATGGAGAGTTTCCCTGTGTTTCCCTGTGTTTGTGGAGGTGTTCACTTCACTGCAGGGGCCTGGTCCCTTCTTCAAGTGACACAGGTTGTCCAAGCAAGCAGCTCCTTGCAGGCTTGGCTGCAGCATGTCCTTCACACCAGTCAGAACCTTCCCTGCAGAGCTGGGCACACAGGATGGCTGGGCAGTCAGGAAGCAGGAGGGTTTGGAGGAGCTCATGGACCTCCTGGTGTCACCCCAGCTGCTTCCATGAGGACAAACACCACACAGAGCTGGTGAAACTGGATCTGCAGGAGCATTCTGCCTGATACAGTGCATAAACACCACCAGGAGCTTTGACTATGGGACAAGCTGTTATTCTTGTGCTGGTTCAAGGCATTTCTGGTGGAGAATTGTCATGTTTTCAATGTTACAAACTCTAGCCCTAACAGCAAACTCCTGCTTCTGAGTTGGGTAAGCTTCCACTGAAACAAAAGACTGGGAAAAGTTTTCTTTTTTCACGAACTGGGGAAAGGAAATGCACTTCAGAAGGGCATGGATTCCTTTGATGTCTCTAAATAGAAAAGAGAATCTTTGCTCTTCTGTGCTGTAAGAAGGACATCATTGCCATGTCCATTTTTGGGATCCACTGTTTTCAAAGATGGGTAAAAACAAGAAATAAATAGCAGCACGCCTCTCTCCTGCATTCTTGTGTCCTTCACAGGAACAGCTGCCAGAGCAAGGAAACTATATTAAGACCACTGCATCCCTCAGACAAAGATAAACTCTTCCCAAGGTTTCATCTTTGCACAGTGACAAGAAGCTGGAAAGCCAACATGTAACTGTCCACATGGGCAGTCTGTGTGTGAGAACCCATTATTGTCAGCACTGATCCAAGAATAATCCAGCTGGTCAAATACCCATGATCCAGTTAAATATGACTTTTGAGTGCTTTTGAATGGCCCTAGGCTGAAACATCAAAGACAGATTGTGCAAATATTAGGCAGGATCTATAAATAAACCAAATTGTCTAAAATATCACTTTATGTGTATACATGGGCTACTGAGCTCTATGTATCTAGTCAGTACAAAAACAAATTTCCTTGGCTACAGCAAGAGCTGTGAAACCCCTAGACAGTTACATTCAGAATCAGAATCAAAACCTGAATCCCATCGTGCAAAACAGGATTCAAACCCACTGAAGGCTAAGAACTCTTCAAAAGAGATGTTATTTACATAAAGCAGATATTATTTAACTATGCACTAATTTTCTACTTTTCTGGTAATAAGATTTGAAACTGTCAAAGACTAATATGTTTTAAAAAAACCAAATTATTTGAAGCAATTTAGTAAAATTGTAATCAACAATGTGCTTGAAGATAATTTAGATATCATGAGGTTTGAGGACTTAGGAAAGTAATGAGAAATAATTATTGAAAATAGATAATTTTCTAGAAAACATATTCAAGATAAGAACTATCTGGCATAACTTCAGATGTCAACAAGGCAGATATTCACATCTGGTCTTGTCACCATGAGTTCCTTTAGAAATGAGAGAGAAACAAGCACTTGTAAGGGGTACCTGAGATACATACTTGAAAATTAGATGAACTTCAACCTAGAAAAGCCTTTTTCTTTTCAAATACTGACTACAAAGGGAGGCCAAGGTATCTAGTCCATATGTAGCTGATTATACCATAGACAGCTACATCTGGTCAGCATTAGAGTATGTTTAATAACACACCTATTTGCAAATGCATTTCTATTCAGACCAATATGTCTGTACACTCAGTACTCCAACCTTCTACTTAGACTCCAGGTCGCTAGTCCAAACCTTTAGTCTTGTACTTTAAAGTGGGTTGGACCCAGCTACACTGAGACCTACAACTTGCTAAGTAAGGTCCCTCAGGAAAACACAACTCTTCAAGCCAGGGTGAGACCCCTGAGACACAGAGACACAGAAATCCCTTCAGGAAGCCTGCAGAGGAGCACTTACAAAGAAACAGAGGGATCATTACAAGCCCTTCTACACAGGAAAATATTTTTGCCATAACCAAAATGTCAATGCTAATGGTTGAATACATTTACTTGAATAAAATCTGCCCAAGACTTCAGGAAAAACATTTATGAAGAGCAGTCATGCCAGAAAACAAAGCAGTTTGTATGATTCTGGGTTCAAGAGCCTCATGTATTGTAAAGAGCTGGTGAACCTTTTCACAGCCTGGGACAGGTAAATAATTTTTTGGACCAGTCTGGCTTGAGGGTCCAAAAGCCTAGCTCAGCCATGAGTGTGTCGGCATCCTGGGTGTGGGGCAGAGTTTCTTGGCCAGCTGCAAAAAGAAGGTAACTCAGTCAGCCAGCCAGGTCCATAAAGCAGCAGCTTACACTGTTATTAGAGGCCTGCTTCCCCATCTGGAAATTAAATGCAAACATATGCATAGGCCTAAGTGTTGCTTAAGAGAAAATCACTACCCTGACAACACTGAACGGGAACAGGAAGGAAAGAAAAACAGAAAGTACAAACCAGTATCTGTGCCTTCCCCATTTAATTTTCTGTACTGTCAGAGATACCCTCATATCCAATTCAGCACAACTTAAAGGACAAAGAATTATGAGGTGAGGAAGGAAAGAAAATCCATTTGTTTGTTAGTGCTGTAACAAGCTAAGAAATATCTGACAGAAAAATTACATTACATGTGCTCCAACTCCAATTTACTAGGTGGTTCAATCCTCCCAAGAGAGAGCCACAGCATTGCACCAACATCCTATACTTCATTCTTCATTGATACCCAAGGTGTCTGCAGAAGGTTTTGATCATCTCTAATAGCACAGAGGAGAAAATGTGCCTTTTCTCCCTGTGGGAATCAGATACAGCTTTCACACAGCAGAAGTCAGACCCTTTGATCAATATGTAGCATGTTAAAAAACGTGTGTTAGTATGTAATCCTGAGGTATATCCCTACTGATTTGATTTTTTCACTGGGGAAAAAGTAGAGAGGGAGAGAATTTAATATTAGTTCTTTTTCATAGTAATAAAAATTATAACAATAAGAAACAACAACAAAAAAGTAAGATAAATGTGAGACTGTCATTGAATTCATGACTGAGTGAATTATCATGACAGCAATGGACATGTCAGGCAGGAGCTTAACACCTGATCATTCTGAAGCTTCATGTCAATAAAGTTCAACTGTAGGCACTGAAAGCAGAGACTCCTCACATCTGTGTGATCATGTCTCCACTCGATGCATAAACCAAAATGCCAGAGAGGTGGGGAGGCTGCTGCTCTCTCCTGCCAGATGCTGAGCAAACAGCCTCAGGGTCTAACCACACCAGGCAGGAGGAAGCACAGTGACTGCCCAAGGAGCTGATGATTGATCACGGTTAAGCAGAAAACCTCNGGGAGGCTGCTGCTCTCTCCTGCCAGATGCTGAGCAAACAGCCTCAGGGTCTAACCACACCAGGCAGGAGGAAGCACAGTGACTGCCCAAGGAGCTGATGATTGATCACGGTTAAGCAGAAAACCTCTTGCCCTTAGGCCAGTGCCCCTCCACTGGGCCATGCTAACTACCATGCCTGGGGAAGAGACGTAGTAGGGGTCTGCCCTTTTGTAAGCTGTTATTTTCTTTCTAATTTTTCATGGACCCTTTTAAAAAAGGCATTTCTCGGCCATTCCAAGAAGCTTTTTTTTTCTTCTAAAGAAAATACTTTGAGAATTTCATCAAAGCTTGAAGCAAATACATATGATCCAGGGACTAAATAGTGCAATCCCCATTTACAGGTTGGTCCTTGATACATACTCCCTGGGTTCCTGCAAGCTATGAGCTTATCCAGGCTGGGGCAACTTTTGACCCAAAACAGGTTTGTTGGACTCCAAATGAAGCTGCATACCAGTTTTCTGCCTCTCCCCGAGGATTTGGCTTGAACCAAAATGGAGAGACACCCATTAACAAAGAGACCTCCAAGACTCTGCTCTTCCACCCTTGCTCCTTCCCCTCCAGGCACAGACACCAAGGTCCATCTGCTGGGATTAACCAGTCTTCAGAGTCTTTGCAGACAGCTGTGAGATGGCTTTCAAAGATAAAAGATGGCCCAGGGTGGGCTCAAGGGTAAGGAATTCAGTTAAATATCTTTGGAAGGGATCTAGTAGGATTTGCTTCCTTGTTTATATTATGCAGTATCAGTCATCCTTAAGACCCCAGGCCTGTGTCAGTAAAGCTGGAAACACAACCAGCCAGCAAAGGATCCTGATACTGCTCCTCATGACCCTGTCCCCCACATGCAGAAATGCTTCCCTACTCTGACATTCAGAAACTCCTGCATTTTTTGGCTCACTTCACCTAAATGAGGGATAATAAGTGAAACACTGAGCAGCAGGATACTTGGGACTGAAACTGCAGAGAGAGAGTCAGCTTTTCTTCCTGGGTAATGCTGCTGCTGCTGCCCAATGCTGAAACAACAGTCATGGCTAATATATGGCAAAGAGATTGTAAGTCTCTCCTGGCCCCCAGGGATAAAATAATCATAACCCTGCTCAGTGTTTGTTAAAAGATACAGGTAATTGTGGAAAAGAGCAACAAAAAGACAACTGAGTGGCTGTGCAGGTTGATTTATGAGGGAAGATTAAAGGAGCTGAACATGAATGGCTTAGCTAAACAGTGACTAAAACAGGACATGAAAAGTAGCCACTGTCAACAGTGTTTGAAGTGTCTGTCTGAAGGGGCATTAAATGTTTGGGTGTGGATATTTTGAATAAATGGAGGTCTTGAAAAAGGGGTCGGAAATGCAAGTGCCAGATGAATGTTAAGGAAAGTTTCCCAAAGAACAAAACTTCCATGGCAATCTCCTCCCCACTGTAAGGTGGGGTGCCCCCAAAAGGTCATCTGTGCTGAGCAGACATGACCTAAGGAACTTCTGGGAGGTGTCTACTCTTAAATGGCTCACTGGCATCCCCATCTCTAAGCACCAGGGCAGAGACAACCAAACAGCATGACAATAAAAGCCCATTCCAAAACTTACCCACAAACAGAAGATAAAATATCCATGCCTTGGGCTTCAGAGATCAAGCAGAAATGGAAGAAAATTGAAAAACTGGAAAATTGGAAAACTGGAATAAGGGAAATTATTTTTAGTAACACTAAAGAGACCCAGATTGGTCATCATTCAGCTGTTATAAATCACATAGTTCACACAAGGCACAGCACCCTCCTCCCTGCCTAGTCCACACAGAACTAGTGGTTTGACCATGGAGAGCCACACCTCAGGTTCAAAACAGCAGTGAATTAGAAATTAACTTGCCATATCCTACTGCTTGCTTTTCTTTCATGTAATCAAAGACTGGGCAGCAAACACTGCATGGTGAGAATTCCACCTGGAGAACAAAGCATGTATCTACTCATCCAACAATGAATAAACATTGCACAGAATATGCATTGATAAGAGAGTCGACAGTTCTTCGCTTCAGCTGCCA
>VYZP01000127.1:0-12963 GCA_013400635.1 Hypocryptadius cinnamomeus
CGCCGCAGGGGAGCCGAGCCCCGCTCAGCCCCGTCCCTCACCGTGTGCGGCCGCTCGGGGCTGCGCGCCGCCGGCGCGGGCTCCGCCGCGGGGATGGAGACGGCGATCATGGCCCGGGCACGGCGGGACGGACCGGGACGGACCGGGCTGGGACCGGCAGCGGGGCCGGGGCCGGGCTGGGACCGCCCCGGACCCCGCACAGCCCGGGCTGAGCCTGCGGCCCCAGGGAACACAGCGGGAGGGAGCCGCGGAGACGCCGCAGGGAGCCGGTTTACCAGGATAAGGGGAAAGGAAAGAGGGAAGTCAGCCCAAGCTGCCGTTTTTCTCTTTTTGAACGGGTATCGGTTTTGATAAAACGCACACGCGAGGCTGGGAAGGGGGGGAAGGGGCAAACCGAGCCCCGGGTAAGGCGGGTGGGAGCACCACGCCCCCATGGATTTCTGGGGAATGCCACACAGTGGGATTGCTACAGAGCCCCCGTGAGCTCGGATCCTACAAACGGCTTCCACTGGAGGACAGGCACAGAGCCAAAGCCTAATCAAGAGCGGGGACAGGTGGCCAGAGCAGCGTCCAAGGTCACCTCCGGCCCGTCACAACACGGGGGAGGCTCTGCTGCTTCCCTCGGCCTCCAGGGATGCACCGTCACCCTCCCCACTCCCACCCCGAACACCCAGAGCCTGTTTGCCCTGATAGAAGTTTTATTACAGAACTTTAATGGCACTGCAGGAGTAAGATAATTCATTAGAGCCTTAAAACCCAGCCTGAAAAATAGATATTTGCCAGATCTCATTAACCCCTTGGCTGCGGGTCTGGTCTGGAAGCAGGAAACTAGTTTCTCTTCAGTAAGAAAATATATGTTGCTAAATGAAAAATATACAGTTAGAAGAGTTACTGGCTCACAAGCTGTTCTTCTGGGGGTGACACCTCTACCAGCTCCAGCATGTGGAACAAGGGGTTGCTCACGTGGAAAAGAGGAGGAGGTATAGTGTATATAAAAAAAAAAAAAAAAAAGGCAAAATTCAGGTTTGTTTGCTCAGTCCAATTAAGAAATGGCCTTGGCTTCGGGCAGGAACGCTTCCCAGTACTTCACCAGCTGCAGGGAGGAGAGGGAGAGAGTCAGGAGCCTTGAGGATGGAGCTGCAGTGCAGGGGGTCATGCTTGAGAGATTCACAAGTGTGGCCTGAACTTGGATGTAAAACCACATCAGGGACCACTCACCTGCTGCTGAGAGTTCAGTAACGTCTCAAGGTATTTTGTGACGTGGTTTCTGAAGTCCTTAGATTTCTCTTTCTGCAAGAGATGGGCATGAGGCTGGACCAACCACCAAAACCCTCCAGAGTCTGGGGGGGGGAAGGAGAAACCACCAGGATTTTCCTGTTCCTCCTGGGGTTCCGTGAGGAGACCAGGACATGGGACACAGAGGAGCTTTGCCCACCCAGCTTCATTTTAAGACCCCCTGTGGGAAGCCCCCTCAACAACACCCCAGCTCACACAGGTCGGGATTTAGGGATGCTGCTGTGCCAGGAGGAGGGGCAGGAGCCCAGGTCAGTGCCAAGGGCTGCCCCCAGCGTACCTCAAACCGTATCACTTCCTTGCGGATGACAGCAGAAATCCGCTCAAAGTCCCTTTCGTACTGCGTCACCCGGGACTCCCACTGTGGAGACAGCAAGTGCAGTGTGGGGACAGGAGAAGGAACTCCTGCCCCCCTCTCCATGGGGGCTGGAGCCACGACTGTGCATGTGAGAGGTGCTGCTGGAGCAGAGCTCGGTCCTTCCAGCCCATGTCACCACCTCGGCGTGGAGGTCACGGGAGGCAGGAGCACGAGCAGCCCCTCCTGCAGCCTCACTCAAGGCTGGCTTAGCCCTTGGTGCAGCTTGGCCACAGACACCTCTCCCTCCTGCTCAGGAGGTGCCCCCCAGCCCAGGAGGCTCCTTCCCCAGCCCAGGAGGCTCCTTCCCCAGCCCAGGAGGCTCCTTCCCCAGCCCAGGAGGCTCCTTCCCCAGCCCAGGAGGCTCCTTCCCCAGCCCAGGAGGCTCCTTCCCCAGCCCAGGAGGCTCCTTCCCCAGCCCAGGAGGCTCCTTCCCCAGCCCAGGAGGCTCCTTCCCCAGCCCAGGAGGCTCCTTCCCCAGCCCAGGAGGCTCCTTCCCCAGCCCAGGAGGCTCCTTCCCCAGCCCAGGAGGCTCCTTCCCCAGCCCAGGAGGCTCCTTCCCCAGCCCAGGAGGCTCCTTCCCCAGCCCAGGAGGCTCCTTCCCCAGCCCAGGAGGCTCCTTCCCCAGCCCAGGAGGCTCCTTCCCCAGCCCAGGAGGCTCCTTCCCCAGCCCAGGAGGCTCCTTCCCCAGCCCAGGAGGCTCCTTCCCCAGCCCAGGAGGCTCCTTCCCCAGCCCAGGAGGCTCCTTCCCCAGCCCAGGAGGCTCCTTCCCCAGCCCAGGAGGCTCCTTCCCCAGCCCAGGAGGCTCCTTCCCCAGCCCAGGAGGCTCCTTCCCCAGCCCAGGAGGCTCCTTCCCCAGCCCAGGAGGCTCCTTCCCCAGCCCAGGAGGTCCCCCACTGGAGCATGGAGGGCAGGAACAGAGCAGAGACCCCACGCCCCATCCCCTACCTCTGAGATCTCATCCTTGGCCTGCTGCAGCTTGTCAGGTTTGTTTGCCCACAGCAGCCTGGCCTCCATCTCCCTCTTCTTCTGGAGCATGGTCTGGGCATCCTGCCAGCGCTGCCAGGTCTTCATGCGCTGGTCAAAGGCTCCCTGGAGGGAAGGAGGGACAGAGGCCTCCTGACAAAGGGACACTGGAGGTCCTGAGCCAGGTTGGGTCCTGCTCTGAGCAGAACACAGACTGGGTCCTGCTCTGGAGCATCCACAGCTCCTGTATGGACCAGTGGACCAAGGATATGGTGGTCTGGCCTTTGGGGCAAGAAGGGGTCAGCCTACTGGACTTGCTATTCCCATGGGATTGCTTCTTCCCAGTGCACCAGATGGGCTGTGTGGACTTGATGCCCAAGTTCAGGAGCATCAGGACTCAGGCCCTGCCACAGCAGGCACTTGGCAGGTCAATTTTCACCCCTGTATCACAGGTTACCAGCTCACAGCTTCAGCCTTCACCTCTGGAAGGGCTGGGGACACCCACAAGCCATGAACTTGCTCCACATCCCCTCTGGAGAACAGCAGCACAGCCAGGCCTCACCCACAACCATTTTCCAACATAACCAGTGCACACCTGGACAACCAGCAAGTTTCCCTCTACCTGAAGAGGCCATGCCCTGCATGTCCTGTGCTTGAGTTTGGAAAACCTCCTGGCACCCCTAAGCCCAGGATGGGTACGAGGAGCAGGAGTAAAGGAGTCCTTACCCTCACAACCGAGAGCAGGCGGATGTAGTCCCCCAGGAGCTCGGCCAGGAGGAAGAAGTCATTGTTGGCCTGTTCATGGTGCAGCTGCTCAATCTTCTCCTCCACCTCAGCCAGCTGGGACAATGCCCGGGATAGGGCCGTGTTGTCCTCTGAGCTTCCCAGCATGGCCAGGCTCTTGGCAAACTGGGCCGTGTTCAATGCCAGCTCTGGGGAACGGGATGAGGGTCAGGAGATGGGCCTGGCTGCACCAGGAGCTGCCCAGCAGAGGGTTCAGCCCTTGGAGCTGCCTTTCCACAGCTCCAGGAGATACCAGCTGGAAGAGCCAGCACTGGCTCAGTCAGAGCTTCCAGCCATGAGGAAAAGGGAAGCAGCTGAGCAGGACAGGCACAGCTTTGCAGAAGTCACGTCAAAAATGCAGAGGAAGGAAAACATCCCCACTCCCAGAGGTCAGCCCTGCTCAGGTTTGCTACAGCAGCCTTCAGGCCCATGAGGATAGGCTGAGGGAATTAGGGTTGATAGCCTGCAGAAGAGAAGGCTCCAGGGAGACCTCAGAGCCCCTGCCAGTGCCTAAAAGGGCTCCAGGAGAGCTGGAGAGGGACTGGGGACAAGGACCTGGAGGGACAGGACAAGGGGAAATAGCTTCCCACTGCCAGAGGGCAGAGATAAATGGAATATTGGGAAGGAATTCTTCCCTGTGAGGGAACTGAGGCCCTGGCACAGGTTTCCCAGAGAAGCTGTGGCTGCCCCATCCCTATCAGTGTCCAAGGCCAGGCTGGACAGGGCTTGGAGCAGGCTGGGATAGTGGAAGGTGTCCCTGCCCATGGCAGGAGAGGGTGGAACAAGATGGACTTTAAGGTTCCTTTAGCCCCCAAGCCATCCTGGGATTCTGTGATCCCACATTACACAGGTTTCCTTCCACACTGCCATCCCAAGCTTGTGGAGCTGGACAGAAGAACCGGGGTGACCATTTTACATCTGTCTCCCAGGAGGAAGGGACAGAGTCCTTTACAGCACTGTCCCAGCTCCCTGGACGTGTCCCTGGGACACCTGGCCCTGGTGATCCCTGCAGGCAGGCAGGCCCAGGCTGTGACTGTCCCAGCCCAAGTGTCCATCTGTCACCTTTGCGGTGGTTCACCAGCGTCTCCACCACAGCGTGCAGCTTCCGCAGCCGCTGGTCCTCGCACTCCACCTCCTGCAGCTTCTCCTCAAACCACTGCAATGGGTAAATGCAGAGCTGATTCCCACGGGGGGGGCTTTCCCTGCACCCAAAGCTGGAGCTGGGAAGAGCACACAGCTCTGGACTGAGGGCAGGGACGCCCAGGGGTGCCCCGACACTTACGATGTCCGATTCGTTCATCTTGATGGTCATTTTACTGACAGCATCCGTGGCTTTGTTGAACATCTTCATTATTCCTGCTCCACTCAAGGTCTGGGTTCCTACTGCTCTTGGGAGCTGGAAAGGAATGGAAAAGTTTGCTTTGCCATAGGAGATGGAGCCAGGCTGGGAGAGCTGGGGGTATTCACCTGGAGAGGAGAAGGCCCTGGGGAGAGCTCAGAGCCCCGCTGAGTGTCTAAAGGGGCTCCAGGAGAGCTGGAAAGGGACTGTGAACAAGGCCTGGAGCGACAGGACAAGAGGAAATGAGTTTCCATTGCCAGAGGGCAGGGACAGATGGGACATTGGGAAAAAAATCCTAGCTGTGAGGGTGATAAGGCTCTGGCACAGGTTCCCCAGAGCAGCTGTGGCTCCCCAACCCCTGGAAGTGCCCAAGGCCAGTGGATGAGGCTTGGAGCAACCTGGGATAGCAGCAGGTGCTCCTGCCCTGGCAGGGGGGTGGAATGAGATGGGCTGTTTAAAGTCCCTTCCAGCCCAAGCCATTGCATGACTCTGTTTTGCCCATGAGGTGAGTGCTGAGTGATCTCTCCCTGCCCTTACCTCAACCCACAAGCCTTTTGTTTGTTTTCTCCCTCACTGAGGGGAATGGTTCAGCAGCTTTGGTGGGACCTGGTGCCAACACCAGCTCTCACTCTTACAGTGTTCTGCCACTTCCCACTGAGCTTTGGGGGATCCTGCCTCATTAACTGCTCAAGAACCATTTCCTTCAGCACTTCCAAGGATTCCTTACTCCACTCCACTGACCTCCTCCTTCTCCAAGAACTCCCTGACGTCCGGGTCCTGCAGCATGGTTGGATGGCTGACCACTCTCCGTAGGTACCTGTGGGAGGAACAACTCCAGGAGTTACTTTGGCTGTAGCAAACCCAGCTTTTGATTTTAAATCTGTCCATCGCAGTGACACAGCTTGGTATTTACTCCAGAACCGCAGCTGGGGAGCTGGAAATCAGAGCCAACAACTGTTCTAATTCACCCACCAGTGCTCCTATCTCCCTGGGGAATCTGGTGGTGCCACCATGAAGACCAGACCTCTCTGAGGTCCCTCACTCAGTTCAGGGACAGCTGATGGGGTCATACCTCTCTAGAGCAGCCCGACGTTTTTCTAGGAACTCCGCAGAGGAGGAATCTTCTTTCCCAACTTTCACTTTGGTCATGCCTAGCACAGAGGGCAGATGTGATTAATGAGCTGCTCTAAACTCTACACACAGGGTAAAGTGGTTTATTACAGACCATCAGGGTGACACTGGAGGAGAGGAATCTTACAACAGGAATTAGTCTTTGGAAATTTGAAATCTGCTCACACCCAAGGAACTGACACGCAGGAAAGAGGCAAAGCAATGGGCTGAACTCAAGTGAACAGCAATTCATGACAGCACTGAGGTTTTACTCTTCACCAAGCAGGTGAGGAGGCACCTGTGAACTCCATCAAGGATTTAAATCCAGAGCTCCAAGTATGGAGCCAGAGCTTTGTCTGTGCCACAGAACCCAGATTCTTTTCCTTGTCTACTCTGCAGCTTCCCAGTCAGCTCCAAGACTGCTGCAGGCCAGTCCTTGGGCACAGAGCTCACACCAGGACTCAGGAGAGCTGGGAAGTGCCAGCACTGGTGCTGTGCAGCTCCTGACTCACCTATGAGGCTCTTCTCGGGCGGCGGAGGGACGATGAACCCATTGTGGGCATGCTTCTCCGACAGCTTGTCATAGAGCCCCAGGAAGTCACTGAACCTCCTTTTGACTGAGAACTGCTTGCTCCTGAACATCGGCATGCTGGTCTGGGGAAGAGATGGCACCTGGGTCACACTCCCCCAGGACAGCCTGGCCCTGCCAGCTCTGCCTGCTGGCACCTCTGGGGTGAAGTGGGACAGTACCAGCTCTGCAAGATGTGAGCAGTGAACAGAGCAAGTTTTGGCCCAGGTTTTCCAGAGTTTCTCTCCCAGCTGGGTTCTCCCTGGAGCCAGCACCACAATTAATGGCATTAAATATCACACAGCTGTTCCTGCAGCCACGGGCTGCTTAGTAAGCCCTACCCACTGTCTAATCCCATCATCCCTGCTCCACACAGGAACAGGGACACAACCCTCAGGCCACCTAAAGACTACAGGGACCACCAGTGCTTTGGACTGTACTCCACAGTACTTTGGAGTTTAGAGAGCAGGAATTAAGGATAACAAATCCTCTTGTCTCTTCTTCAGACCACAGGTAGCCCAGCAGCCATGGTACAGGCAGCTGGAGCAACTGTCCAGAGCCCAGAGCAAGACTCCAAAGCATTCCAGCAGCTGCATTTATCATGGACACTGAGGGGAATAGATGCTGATGTGAATGCAACTACAGCAGCAGCTCTGCAGAGTGCTGAGCTCAGGTCAGCTCAATCTGATGCTGCCACTGGCACAGAACCTGCAGCAGCAGCCCCAGACTCAGGGACTCTCCCAACAGATGTCATTCCTGCTGCTCCCTGCAATTCTGAGCATCCCTCTCAGCCAAGGCTGCAAGGAGGTAACTGGCTGTGAACACAAAGCCAGTCTCCTTTCAAATACATTCCAACCCTATTCCTCTGCTAGGCTCATCCTTTGTGGATTATAACTCCTGAATCCACAGAACAAGGCATTCAGGCCTCCTGTTTATTTAGGTCACTGCTGGCTTGGCTAAGGACACACAGTCCAGCTGCCTTTAAGCATGGAAAAATAATGGAAAACTAGACACAGAGGGGTTAGACATACCTGTGTTGACACTTTGTAGGCTACGTAGGCATTCATGCCATCCCCTGAGGAAAACAGAAACGAGGCATTGGGATCACAACATCAGCACTTTGCACTGTTCCCTGAACACAAAGCACAAGGCTCCTGACCTTTTCCTGCCTCAGTGATCCTGATTTTGGGTCTGATGGAGCCCTGGATCTTCCTGCAAAACCAGGGGCAGCATCCTGCTGCGTGGCCCTGGACTCCTGCCCAGCAGCCACTTCCCAACCTGCTTATGCCTCCCCACACTTCCTACAGGAGCCAGCACTGACAATTGGGCACTTGTTGTGCCAGCAGCCTCTGGGCTGGCTCCACACATCTGCTCAGACCCCAACAATTCGGGGGCTGTGGGGCACATGAAACAGTCTATTCACGGGATGCAAGTCAGGCTGGATGGGGCTGGATCCTGGAACACCACAGGCAGTTTGCTCCAGCTCACACAGAAATCCCCTTGTTCACCTGGCAGTTCATCTGAAGGGCATCCTCCGAGCTCCAGTGCTACCCTTAAGATACATCTGATTTACACCTCCCAGCTCCAGAGATCACAAGCCATGGAGTGGGAACAAGCTGCCACTCGTGGGGCTGGGATCAGATGTCACCTTGGGTTTTCTGCACCCCAGGAACTTCCATGTGGCTGGTCATGACACTCTGACCCTCTTCCAATAGACAGAAACCCTCTTGCTTCTCATTTTGAAGCCAGAGTTGGTTCCCTGGCAAGCCCAGCTTCCAGGGAATGTGCCAGAGCATGGAACAATGCACTCAGTTTCAGGTTAAGGGAATTTTGCTTACTCCATGCCAGCTCCACACAGGGCAGTGCTGCCTGGAGGTCATGCCAAGTTGGTCACCACAGTGCCAGGCACCAAGAATCCCAAAAACCTGGCTCTGGGCTTTCTAGAACCTGCCTCTGCTTTGCTCATTCTCACCCTGGGTTTTGTGCAGCATCATTTCTTTAAGATGCCAGAGGAAGCCTTAGAAATGTTACTCAAGGCTCAGGTTTGTGCTTGGAGCCAGCCCAGAGGCAGGAGCTGCAGGGCCCAGCCTGGCTCCCCCAACCCTTCCCCAAGCAGGAGTGTCACTCACCAACTTTCTCCGGGTCGCTCACTCCCACAGTCAGGTCAAATTTGTCCTCCTGCTCCTCTTCCTCCTCCAGCTGTTTGGAGAAAGACAGAGGGACAGCAAGTCAAAACCAGGAAAGAGGGTTCAACCCAGCCCAGACCACTGTGGTGAGCTTGTCCCCGTGCAGGGCACCTCCAGCCCCTCAGTGTGGCCTACAAAGCCTTCCAGCCCCTCAGGCACGGATCCCAAACGGATCCCCACTATCTGCCCAGACTGATGCACAAACTGCTCAGCCCCAAGAAGAAACTGCAGAGCTCCAATTCACAGCTTGGACCCTCAGGACCAGATCCACCACTGTGATAGCTCTGGAAGGAATCTGGACCTCCACAGCAGCAGGAATGCCACCAGGCTGACCTGAGCCCCACCCCAGTGGCACCAGTCTCAGACTGATGGCCTGAGATACAAATCAGGGCATTCAATAAGGCAATTACCTATTAATTACATCATTTAAGATTCATGTTTACAACTGAGCACACCGAGAGTTTCCTGCCAAAGACAGTTTGAAGCCTGCAGGACAGTCTGGAATTCTCACCTCCTCATAGCTCTTTGAAAGGTTTCTAGAAGAACTTGCTGCTACATCTAATGAGGGCAAAGGACTGGATGGTTTGGCCACCTCCTTCTTCTGGTTGTTCTGAGTGTTATCAAGGGACAGCTCCACAGTGGCATCTGTCAAAAGAAGTTTGCAAGGGTCAGCCTCTCTCTTGGGGTTTCTGGAAAGGCAATTGCAATATTCTCTGATTTGTGGAATCCAGGAAGTAACAACAGCTTTGATTAGCAAAGAAATCCATGGGGAGAACACCTGTAAGCACTGGGAAGGGCACAATAAAGCACCACCACTGCAGTAAGAGCATTTGATCAATCCTGCTGGACAACAACACGCTAATCCAATGAACTTCTTATGGCAGAAGGAGCCAGGCATCACCTCTCACTCATCACCTCCCTGCTGTGTGCTTGAGGAGCTGCACCCTGCAGCAGCTAAAGCCAAGGCAGATTTTACCTGGGAGGAAGGCTCCTTCCCAGGCCACCTCTCCACCTGGAGGATGTAAAAACTTCCACCTCTAGCAGAAATATCCAGAATTGACTCTCAGCCCATCAGGGCTGGGGAATGTCTGATCCTCCTCATTTTCCCCTGCTGAGGGGGGTTGTGTTTCCTGTTCCTTGGGAACAGCCAGGTCTCTACTGGAGATACTTCTTTCACTGGCCTGGAGTCAGGAGAAGGTGGAGAAGGAAAACCCTTTACCTCTGAGGAGACACTCACCACCTCAGGGCTTCAGGCAACAAAAACAACCCTCATTTTAATCCTCTTCAGCTCCCAAACAGTTACTCCTGTGGCAGGATTATCCTAGAGACCTGGCAGAGGCTGCTCCAACCTTCCTGAACACAACACCAGAGCAGGTGGACTCAAACATGTGCTTGAGATAAGGACTTAGGATCTGCTTTTGGTTATGGGTATTTTAGGACTATCACTCCAGGCCTGGAGCTGAGAGAGGCCCAGCACACACACAGACTCACCTGCAAATAGGTCCTGATCATCCTGCTCCACATGAACTCCGTTCTCTTTGGAGGAGCTGCTCACAGGGAGAGGAGGTTCCTCTTTCAGGGCCGGGGAGTTGCTCTGTGAGAGGATTAAAAGGTCAAAGACAGGTCATTTACACTGAGGGATGGAGGAGCAAACGTGTCACCTTCCTTGTCCACCACCCTGTGCCCTTCAGCATCACCCTTTCTGCCACTTTTAAGGACAACAAGCGTCACACAAAACTCTGGAGCCAGCCAGAGTTCCCACCCAGAAAGGACCATCCTGGCTGCTGGGAGCAGGCTTGGGGACAAGGGCACAGCCCACCTGAGAGCTTTTATACCAACCAGTCCTCCCCAGCAGAAGACAGAGCTGCTCCAGCATTCCTGTTACAGATGCCTGCATCCCACATCATCCCTCATTTTGCAGGCAGACAGATGTCCCAAAGAAGAAGGGGACAGCAAGTGCTATTCTGCAGGTCCCAGCAGAGAACAGAACAGGTCTTTGATGGGCAGTAAATGGAGCTCTATCAGAGACTCCAAACCAGCAGCTCCTTGGCACTCTCTCCAGCAAGGCAGTGCCATGGATCACGTCGCTCCTGAAGGAGTGAAGCCACGCTGAGGCAGCTTTTCTTTAAGGTGGGCTCATGTCTTTGGGTGGTAAAAACAAAACAGCCATGGAAACACTCACATGATGGCAAGAGCTTATGTATTTTAGGAGGTTTTCCTAGAGGAGGGACTGCTCTTGGATCACAGCAGTTAAAGGCAGCAGCTATGTGTGTTAGTGATGGAGAGCAGGAAGCAGAGATCTCCATGCCAAACATCCCCCCAGGGTCCTTCAGACTAGTGTCCAAGCCAGCAAGAGGACTGGTACCAGTGGTGATCTATGAGGAAAGGGCTCACACAGCTCCTCTGCTCCCCCAGGAAATATTCAGGCTCATAAAGAAGCCCACTGCACATGGACAAAGTGGTTTTCTACTGCAACTGCTTCCCAGTTTGCCTTAAATTTAGTTCCTCAGTTCCTTCAGTCCCTCAGACATGAAAGCACCGCGCCCTGCTCCTACTTCTCCATCTGCTGCTACAGAGGAGCCGTGGCCTTGTTAGATCAGCCCCAAACAGGACACCAGCCATCCCTGGGGCTGGATTCAGCACCCCCAACATCACACATGCGGGCAGAGGTGCCCCTGTGCCAGCCTGACCCTCGCCCCAGGGAAACAGAACTCGTTTGGGAAGAGCTGATCCTTGGAGGCATCCCTAGAAAGGGCCGTGGTCACACAGGGATCCAACCTCTGTCAACAGACAGGTGAGGTCCAGCTCTGGCTCCACTCAGCTCTCACCCAGGTGCTGCTGAGCCTCCTCAGCCAGGCAGATCTGCCTCCCCTGCTTCCCAGGAAGTGTTTTCCTAACGTTCAAGGGCACAGACAAGCAAAGCCACCAGGTCACAAGAAAAGGCCTGTATTAGTTACGACAGTGGCTTCCACAACAAAGCCAAACACCTGATAAGCTGCTGTGCTCACCAGCCTCCCCTGCCAGCACAGGGATGGGGGATTCCCATGAAATCTCATGGCACTCAGTGCTCAGCCCTCTTGGTGGGCCACAACCATTAAGCCACCTCCTATCCTCCAGTTCTTCACCAAAGAAAGCTCCTGAGAAGCTCCAGACCATCTCCATGACCTGGTGCCTGCCATAGCTACCAGCACCTTCCTCTTGCAAGGCCCAGGGCTGGACTTTCCCAGGTTTCCAAACACACAGCCCAGCTGCTGCTTTGCCCAGAGCAGCGTGAGTTCCCCCCTCACAAGGTCACAATCTATCCACATTCCCCCAAATCTCCCTTTTTCCCTGCTGCAAAGCACAAGCACAGCTCACAGACACCAGGCAGGAGCTGCATTAGAAGCAGGGCAGAGACAGCTCTGCCTTTGTGTCAGTGGCAGGAGAAGCTTGGCCAGGCCATTCCCAGCAGGTTCATCTGGTCATGGCCACAATCTCCTGCTCGAGGCCTCCCTAGGCTGGAAAACTGCAGAATCTTCCTGGAGAGCTTCTTGCCACACACACCAACTCGTCCTGCACCACCAGCTGCATCTGGCAGGCTGCAAAAAGTCTGGGTGAGGTGGGCAGAGGCTCCCAGAGCTCAGGGAATCAACCCCACAGCATTCCAGCCTCCAGGAAGGGCTTCTGTGGCCCCTCCAGCTGAGATCCTTGCTCCATGGAGATGCTGATCCCAAGGACCAGAGGCTGACTGGGGAAATTCAGCTGACTGGGATGCAGCTTGGGAAAGCACCAGTCAGTTTTAACCCCCCTCCTGCCTGCTGGTCACTGCCTGGAGCAATCCTGGGAAATGTCAGCAGGAGTCAATACCAACAGCCTTCAGCAAGCTGGACCTGCTGCACAGGAGCCTGCTGGAAACAAGCAAAGCTGCTGACACCCTCCACACCTCCACCTTCAGCATAGATTTGTGCAGGAGCACCTGGTTTGCTGAACAAGTACCACCAAGGCCTCCAAAACCCTCCTGCAGCCCAGCACGAAGCCCTGGTGAGCAGGGGACACTGGATGCCTCCTGTCACCTCACCCTCAATCCCAGACTGAAGGTACCACGGCAGCATGCTCTGGATGCTGAGGGGACCAGAGCTGACGGTGCTGGGGGAAGGCAGATGGGGCTTCAGCTCCCTCACAAGCCACGCAGCGAAGAGGCTAAGCTGTGGCTGTAGGATGGCCGTCAGGGACCCTACAGCCCACCTCGCTCCACCAGCTGCCACGGGTAGGAACACCTTCCACCAGAGCAGGCTGCTCCAAGCTCCACCCAACCCGGCCTCAGGCAGAAGCTCTGCAGGAACGGAGAGGCCACAGCCCGGGGAGCGGCCGAGCACAAGCCCGG